>JAIPMN010273407.1:0-15533 GCA_020650975.1 Apostichopus californicus
TGCTATATAGCTTGAATTTACATCATACTATGCTTCTGTGTAAAGAGCTGCTATATAGCTTGAATTTACATCATACTATGCTTCTGTGTAAAGAGCTGCTATGTAGCTTGAATTTACATCATACTATGCTTCTGTGTAAAGAGCTGCTATGTAGCTTTAATTTACATAATACTATGCTTCTGTGTAAAGAGCTGCTATGTAGCTTTAATTTACATAATACTATGCTTCTGTGTAAAGAGCTGCTATGTAGCTTTAATTTACATAAAACTATGCTTCTTTGTAAAGAGCTGCTATGTAGCTTTAATTTACATAAAACTATGCTTCTGTGTAAAGAGCTGCTATGTAGCTTTAATTTACATCATACTATGCTTCTGTGTAAAGAGCTGCTATGTAGCTTTAATTTACATCATACTATGCTTCTGTGTAAAGAGCTGCTATGTAGCTTTAATTTACATCATACTATGCTTCTGTGTAAAGAGCTGCTATGTAGCTTGAATTTACATAATACTATGCTTCTGTGTAAAGAGCTGCTATGTAGCTTGAATTTACATAATACTATGCTTCTGTGTAAAGAGCTGCTATGTAGCTTGAATTTACATAATACTATGCTTCTGTGTAAAGAGCTGCTATATAGCTTGAATTTACATAATACTATGCTTCTGTGTAAAGAGCTGCTATATAGCTTTAATTTACATCATACTATGCTTCTGTGTAACGAGCTGCTATATAGCTTTAATTTACATAATACTATGCTTCTGTGTAAAGAGCTGCTATGTAGCTTTCATTTACATAGCATGTTGACAATAATTCTGCATTTTGTGATGTGATACTGTAGAAATTATTCCCTGAATAACTATTAATTCAAAAGAATAACAGAAACAACTTGTTGTACACAGCTCAATATGTTACAACTATTGCATTGTAATCATCATTTTCACTTTCTCTATTCCAAAGAAAATAAACAATATTATTAAATGGGAGGTATTTTGACGGTGAACATGGTTAATTGAACTTCTATATCATAACAGTAATTAACAAAGTAATCAAACATTATTAAAAACTTTATAATTTACATTGCAGATTGTGCAAGTTCTCTTCAAAGTGAAACAGGAAAGACTGGTACAGATAAGATTTGTAAGTGTGGATACAATCAGTCAAGTGAAAAGCAAAATATTGGATCATTTTTATATGAACCAGATCTACTCAAAGCATCCACTCCCAGAATACTTTGATCTTGGTAAGTCAACATCCAATCAAACGTATATGACAGACAGTCAGTATCAATCAATATAACAATCAATCAGTATTGATTAATGTGACAACCAATCAGTATGGATCAATATAACAATCATTCATCATAGATCAATATGACAACCAATCAGTATGGATCAATATAACAATTAATCAGTATTGATTACAATTAACAATTAAAGCAGTATGGATCAATATAACAGTCAATTAATATGGATCAATATAACAATCAGTATCGATCAATGTGACAACCAATCAGTATGGATATAAGCAGCAACAAAACATGTAACATTGTGTGACTTTACACGATAGAGGGATGAAATAACTGTACGATTTCCTTGCCACTTTTCTTACATGTAGTATGGCATCCACAGAACGGTGTCAGTCACATACTGACCAATGAGGAGAATACAACAGACAAGGATGGTTGGAGAAAACTCAACCTGCTTTCTAACTACAAGGTATGTTATTGAGTTGATAATCTTAGAAATATTAGAAATATTGTTGTATGAAATGCTGTAAATGCTTTTGAGTTGATAATTTTCATAAGAGAAATTATCTATACTCCATACCATCACAACTAATTGAGGTCTGTAACTCAATTATGATATTGAAGTCTGGATAACTTGAGACAAAAGAATTTCAAAATAAGAAATTGCTGTAAGATTCTTACTAACAAGGTACAAATTGCTTATCCAATTCTGTTTGTGTGTTATAAACTAAATGAGATATTTTAGTCCAGTCTTCTTTTATGGATGTTGGATAACCTGTATATTGCATCATAATCAAAGATTAACCAATTCGCATTCTGTCAGAATAAGTAATCCTATCGTTGTTATGATGCCTCATGCAATAACATCACACATTGATGGGAAGGGCTTCTGTTAATTCTATTATGCTCTTATAAATGGATCCATATGTATTAACCTTAATATTCAGCAATGTCAGCACCAGTACCAGTGAAATGGCACCCACCCTCCAACACACCTCCCACCAACCCTTTCTACTAAACAGGGTACTCTGTTTGTGAGTTTATTGCATGTTTAATTGTATATCACTTTTGTATCATGACTTCATAGATCGATGATAGTGACTGCATTGAGCTCAGACTGAAAGAAGAGAATAAACACCTCGACCTGTTTTCTCCGACTGATGGCGATTGCGGTTGGTATTTCTGTCCTTTTCAGCTTTATGATCAGAAAGAGCTTAACCTATTTCAAATATTCATCATATGTAATCTTTCTAATGTAGATTACTTTAGTGGAGTGTTGCTTTAGTGGAGTACTTTTTGTGTGTTTTGATTGACTATGAAGTGCTTTCTTGTTAATCAATGCAAATAACTAAATTTTAAGAACCTTTGATTGGTTATCAATAGTGAATGCATGCACTGAATGATATTTGTCTTCTGTCTAATAAACCAGATGATAATCAACTAGTATAATTGTGGTTTACTAAGACAAATATTATTCAATGTGAGAGAAGCTAGGGTTATTATATTCCCTAAATATTCAATGGTTTAGATGAATATTATAAACAACAAAATGCTACTATGCTCACAGTTGTCAATGAATGAACTTTGGAAGTAACATTGTTGCAAGGTGTATCATAAACAGTCTCCCAGACATGCTCCTGAAGGGTGCTTTGCTCTTTTCCTTTATGTATTTTGCATTTTGACACTTTTTGGAAAAGTTGTTCCTCATTTTATGATAGTAGATTGCTTACAAATCTCTGTAAATAACAATAAACAATATTTGCCTTTGGGAGGTTTGGGTGCCACATCAAATTGTTATGTTTCTCCTGTAAATCCGAATGTTTTATCACTTTGGATAATTAGGCATCTACTGCCAAACATTATTAATATTGCTAGCCTACTGAAGAAGACCCATCACTTTGTAATAATGAAAGAAGGGTATAAATAAATGTTAACAAGCACTGATTGCAAAGGTCCATAAGACCTAATAAGACATTTGTTGTGTTATTGGTTTATTATTGCACAGTTCCATATATTCAGTGTGTGTTGTGGCTATAAATATTGTACATTTTGTTCAACCTACAGAGAATGCTGCAGATGAAGACTATGCATATGTCTCCCTCCTTGAAGCAGCCAAACACCTTAAACTAACAGGTAAAGTAACATCTTGTTATAGCTGTACTACTACACCCATATACACAGATCATTATAAGTAATTATTTGTGTATATATGTGTAATATTCATGTATATCTGGGTGTGCCCATGTGTGTTTGTACATGCATATATTAACCATCCATATGTCTATGTCACAGCTGAAATGAAGGATTGGTCAGGCCAAGGCAATTGTTTTTTTCAAGTTAGATTTTGCTTTGAATTTTCATTGAAAAGCCAGGGCCCCACTGTAATCATCTTTCAAACTAAAGATCAATTGCAAGGCAATTTTCAATATCTGAGAGTGCACCAAGGAATTTGTTGCCAAGTGAGTAGAAAAAAGTACAGAATAACAGAAATGTATTACTTTTTCCTTGCACACGTTTGATTCTCATATAAATAGTCAGATATCCGATCAATAAGTCCATGTTTAATGATGTTGATCATTATGAAGGAACCTCTTGTTCTGCAGTTGGTGTCGTCGGTAGTGGATGGACAGTATGGCAAGTGATATGGGAAGCAATTCAACTTGCAGTGGTTGCCATTGGTTAATTCAAGCACTAGCGTGTGCTTAGCACTCAAATGTGTGGTACCCATGTTTTGCACTTATGATGTGGATGATTTTCAAGGACAGTAGGGCAAGTTATAAGGGGAAGCAATTCAATTTGCAGTGGTTGCCATTGGTTAATTCAAGCCCTAGCGTGTGCTTTGTACTCCAATGCGTGGTACTCACGTTTCGCACTTATGATGTGTGTGAAGCAGAATTGGAGTATTCGAGTCTGTATTCATACTCAAGTCAGATCTGCACTTGGGTACATGTTGTTTACTTTTACTCAGAGAAAGTACTTGTATATATTTATTCAACCACCAATGTTTTATATCCTTATAATTTGTAGTAAAAGTTTGTACTGCACTAGCTTACTGCTTTGTATCACACTTGTCCATGGCAGGGCAAAGTTAAATATTCATCATAGATCATCAAGTGTACAAGTGTTCTTGTATTCTTAGTCCTACTGTCCACACTGGAGTACATTTTCTGTACTCATGACTTTGTACTCATTCTTGTACTTATACTTGTACTTAGAAGAAGCAATTTTCATGTACTGGAACTCATGCTTTGTACTTGTTCTCAGGGCTTTGTACTATTACTCTAGACTATGTACTTGCAGTAGCATTCATGTGTGAATTAATGTGTTGAATTAATTTGTGAATATGTGGGTAGTACCAAGAGCAAGCTCCTCCCCTGTCCCCCCCCCCCCCCAAAACAAACATTCGATAAGATTTTCTTCCAAATGAAATATATTTGGTAACAGACGGCACAAAATGTATAATTGTGATACACGAATGTTGTTACAGTTTTGGCAAAAATAGCACCATATTGCATTTAAGCTCCCTGACCCCCCAAACTTTCATAGAGGACGAAACATCCCTTGCACCCCTCCGCAGGACAGATGTCAGCCAGCATTTGTGCCTCCAAAAATTCCAGCTCTGGCTATTGTGTATGTGTGTTGTTCATGATACTTGTAGATATTTATATATAACAACTCAAGTAAAGAACATCATCAAGATGCATTTCTAAAGGTAATAATAATTTAAATAGTTTTCATAATATCCTGTCTTATTGCAGCTGGGAATGTGAAGAAAGATGATGTAGATTATCTGGTGCCTGACAAAGGTAATCATATCAATTCCTTCACCATCCATAATGCTCCTACTTCGTATGGGGAAATTAGCCCTGCGCACATTTATTCACCCTCTTATATGTGATTAACATGTATCTGCAGCTGGGCTATTCCATGTTTCTTTAGTGCGGTGGCTTTTACGGCTACAAATATTGCAGGGTAATGTTGTACCAAAGCTGCACATGGGGTTTTATTATTGAGTGCTGTTGAATCAATGGAAAATACAATTTGATGTAAAGATCTTATGTTAGACTATTTAGAACAATTTGGCCACAACCCCTCCAGAAACATTGCATTTGATGTTCCTAGTAATAGCCTGTTCTGCACTATAATGTTGGATAGCTTACTGTTAGAATGTTTGTGTTCTTTTCCGTGTTGTTAGTATTGAAAATTGTGTTTAATATCTATGTTTTTAGTTGTATTCTTTACTTGTTTTTAACTTGCATGCCAGAATAATACAACCATCTCATCAGAGAAAGTAAATTTCATGTAATCAAACTCAGACTTTGTACTCATACTCTGGACTTTGTACTTGCTGTAGTATACATGTATGTATGTGTGTTTAATTAATTTGTGAATATTGGGGGGAGTACCATGGATATGTACGGGTAGGTTCATAGCCATGAGGTAGAGCAGCCCTCCCCTCCTCTGTCCCTCAAAAACATTTCAGATTATCTTCCAAATAACCTACATTTGGTAACACACTAAGTCCCCTTACCCCGTTAAAACTTTCTCATTGGAGAAGAAGAAACATCCCTTAAATCCCAGGACATATATCAGCCAACATTTGTGCTTCCCAAGATTTCAGCTCTGACTATGGGCATGTGTACCTGTGTTGTACATGATACTTGTAGATATTAATATATAACAACTCAAGTAAAGAACATCATCAAGATGCATTTCTAAAGGTAAAAATAATTTACATAGTTTTCATAATATTCTGTCTTATTGCAGCTGGGAATGTGAAGAAAGATGATGTAGATTATCTGGTGCCTGACAAAGGTAATCATATCAATTCCTTCACCATCCAAAATAGTCCTACTTCTACAACTTTACATTATATAAAACTTACTGTTAAACTATTTGTTAACAAGTTGGCAATAACACCCAGCAACCAAACACACTGACTGCAGAAAACGCTGCAACAAAATTAAAGACAAACTGTTTGATCCCAAATTGTGGACATTAGTATTAAACTTATTTTGTAAGAAAATTAATAGAATTTTCACTTTTACTATGTGATAGATTCTCTCCTCTTGGTAGTCGCGTTTAATGCTACGTAAAATGAGGAGAATGTTTGAGGCTTGTTGTGCATACTTGCAAATATAATTGTGTACAATGCAATAGGGAGGCAAAAACACGGCTTAAGATTCTGCAAGTCTTACAAGGCTTATTATCATTGGACATTCAAATAGACAGTCCTAAATTGTGTCCAATCATCTTGAATTTTATATAATTGGAAAGGGAATTTTAGCAGCTTTTGTTATTTGAGCTTTCTCTAGTTCAAAGTTAAGACTTGCTGATATGAAGAATAATCACTGTGTTATTGTATGGGTTTAATTGAGAGGTAAAATTGACAGAAATTGTTCTCTTTAAATGAAAAATAAAAAGACGGTTCTAAGCAGTCTTTATTACAATTTAATAGTAGATGGTGGTGGCCAATATAAATTGATCTACTATTTACAACAAGGTCAAAGTTAATCAGATAGATATATGCTGAGATATGGCTAACATTTAATTGCAGCAAGTGTTAGAACCATTGATATTTCATTACTTTGTGTGGTCATAGATAAATTAGGCTCTTATTTATAACTTTCATTCACTTCTATTATTTCTAAGGTATTAATTCTGAACAAACCTATGACTACCCAGAACCAGACACAGGTTGTAAACTTTGGCATCTGGTAATTATCAATATTACTTTCAACAAACTCAGTAGTTAATATCCCTTTTTCATAGTATGTAGATCAATTAAAGCAACAATATTTGTTATTAACATCATCCAGGACTGAATATTTGCAGCATTGTACCCAAAATGAATTATTTATATTATTTATATATTACCATTTCAAAACATTTCTTGATTGGCATTAACCTATTGGTTGGTACTAAATTGATAAAGATTTATCATTTTATGCAATTAATGATAACAAACAACATGGTATGTAGTAATGCATATTCATTAGTTTATGAATATTTAAGATTAATTATGGATTCAAATTCTCTCAACCCAACTTTACCTACTTCTCAACTATCCCAAGGTATAGATTCATGTTATATAGTACATCAATACCTTCCCCTGTACCTGAAAAAATGGATTTTCCAACTCATTAAGTTATACCCCTGATTATGATATATTTGTAGCTAAGTAACTTGTATTAATCCAGTAAGCATTTTTAATTAGAAAAGATTAAAAATATGCCATTATTCTTCATCTGTTTCTGACTAAAACCTTTCACTTTTCTCTATTCCAGACAAAAGTTCAAATAACATCTTCAGCTGAAAATGTGGATGAGGACAACGAAGAAGAACCTATAAATGATATAGTTCTTCCATATCTTGCAGCAACAAAGGTATAACATTAAAACTGATATATCTCTAGTAATTGCTAAATGATATCATAAGACTCTGATTGAAATGTCTTTCTGAACAATTGCAAACTATTTGTGTAATGTTGATATAAATACACTTTTAGGTTTTGAAAAATGACCAGATAAACATTATACATCTCAAGATTATGTAAACTGCATTGTTACCTCACAGCTCAATCTCACAAGCAACACAATATAGATCACTTGAGCACATGATACTTATTGTGGTCTGAAACAGTATCATTACAAG
Organism: Apostichopus californicus; assembly: GCA_020650975.1. Taxonomy (NCBI): domain Eukaryota; kingdom Metazoa; phylum Echinodermata; class Holothuroidea; order Aspidochirotida; family Stichopodidae; genus Apostichopus; species Apostichopus californicus. The sequence goes on from JAIPMN010273407.1 coordinate 7,898, forward strand.
ACTTAATGACAAATTGTGATGCAAAAGCGGTGTTGGAATTTATTTCTGGAGTTCTGTTGTTTGTATAAAGCTATGGCATTTGAGTCCATACTGGAGTACATTATTCTTCTTGTACATGTACTGCAAAAAATCATACCACAAATGGTAGCTAAATTTATTCTCAAAACAAATCTTGGATTATTTTACTAACAATTTGGGTTTTAACTTGTTAAACACCAACTTAATCGCTTGGCATATGTAACTATGTAAACAGAAAATTTGTTATTTACTGGATAAGTTCCTCTTCAGGTAAAAGTAGGCAATAATAACAATAATATTAATGAACATTTGAAATTGGCCGGTATCTGTCAAAAAGATTCTCATGAAACATCTGTGATAAAATACAAAGTAAGTAAACAGACAAACAGTAAGATATTAATGAAACGTAAGTCCATGAACTTGCTGAGTTGTTAAAGCAAATGAGATTTTAGAGCCAATTTCAAAGCCACAAAAGAAGGAGAGAGCTTAATGAATTCAGATACTTTGATGTGGGGGCAGCAGACACAAAACAGCAGTCTCCCCAGGATCTGTTAGTAGTCTTTATGGTGATAAGACATCTATTCCTAGAGTGCAATTAATGAGATGCAAGGTTAGGCTGTAACAGTTCTGGTAAATGCATTGATGATGAACCGGCATATGAACGGTAAACTTATGTACTTATCTTGAAAATGATTCTGAGTGAGACAGGTATAGCCAGTGTAATCCTCTTAATACAGGAGTGATGTGTTCTCTAGAATAAGTATGTGTACAACACTTGCAGCAATATTCTGAAGATGAGTAAACCAAAAGATCTGATAATTTGGCAGGCCATATAATAGTGTGTTACACATGTCCAAGCGGGAAGTAACAAAAGCATGTACAAGTTTTTCAGCAGCATCTTAATTGAGATACTTTCTGATAAGTCTGATGCTGAGCAGATGGTTAGTGAAGCCGCAACAAACCGATGAGGTATGATCAATTAATAACAAAGAGCCACACTTTTAGTAGTCATATTGAGTTTTCATTCGATCATGGCTTTAACGTTATAACCTCAGAGGAAAGGGGTGTTGTTATGAATGTAACATTGACATTTCCAATGTATCCAATTATTTAAAACAGTCATCTTAACTATGAATAATGCTTGTTTTTGAAAAATCTTTTAATTTTAAAATTACAGACTACTATTCACCGGTACGTGGACGAAATGTTTAATGCATTCATGGTCACCAATGAAGACAAGATACCATTGATGATTAAGCACATTTTTGATTTCTTTGACTCACAAGCTGCACAGCTTAACAACCCTAACCTTGCAAGAAAATGGAAAGATGGCATGTAAGTTATTCTTTCATTTACACATATGGAATGAGATAAATATAACAATCATTTTAGTTTGGTTATGTTTAGGTAATGAATTCTTTTTGGTTGTAATGCTAGATTCTGCTGGTTAGTATTTAGATAGGATATAGAAATTACATTTACAAGAGTGGATATTTTAATGGAAGGAATGTAGCCCTGGGGTCATTGCAGCCAATCCCAATGTTTGGGGGTCTGAGAGCATATCATTTCCTTTTGCTCTTTCCCATGCTGCAATGAGCATATCAAGGCAAGAGAACCATCTTCAGCTTCCTGTGGCCTCATTATGGAGACCCAACTTTGATGTTTCACATATAAGACTGTCTTTGTTTTCTTAGTTAGAAAGGGCAAAGTATTTGTGAAAGTTGATCGAATGATTTAACTTTCTCACATTCCAAAACTATTTATGACCGGACTGGAGGGTTTAAAGCAGGGTTTCCCTAACTTTATCCCCCCACGAACCCCCTGTGGATGTCAGAGTTGTCCACGAACCCCCAACTTTTCGAGACACGATCTGAGTCATTATTATACTATAATACGCATAACAGTGCTTCTTAAAAGATCAAGTTCATAGTGTAATATTGTAATGAAAAAAAACAATGAACAAATATTTATTTGGAAACTTCAAGCTCAGATCAGCTCTTTATCTTCACGACGTACTGTCATGCGTACACCAACTTCACCAAAGTCATTCGGCCTGTGTCTGTTTCATAATTTATTTATCACATGCACGGTACGGTACTACTATGGGAACATATGCGTATGGAAAGCGAAAAAGAGTTTGTCGATAGGTACCACTTTTGTACATTATTAAATTATATGATATATCAGATTTTAGTTCAACAAAAAGTACTCTAGTTTTGACTTTCAGAAACGTCTCACGAACCCCCTGGGATGGGTTCATGCACCCCAGTTAGGGAACCCCTGGTTTAAAGAGAAAGACTCATCCTACCCATTTAAGTAGATTTCATGATTCAGTTTGCCTAATGAGTCCAAGGTTTCAACAGCATATTTCTTCCCCTTTAATAGTGACAATTGATTTCCTTGAAATGGATTTTGAAAGATAGAGAAGGTATCTTTTAGAAAATGTTACAATAATTTAAATTGGTTGAAATTTATTACCGGGTGTGACAGGATTTTGGCAAATCAGGAGTTCTGTTAGATTTGCTTGAAGTTAATCACTCCAAATCACATCAGTGTAGGGGCTTTATAACACTATAACAATGCAGTGTATGTGTATGTCGACCCTACAGGTTTAACATACAGCAATTATGAGTCGTCATAGATCTAACTGATAACTCTCAAGTTTGGGACAATTTATGTGAACACATTTGAACCACAAGGAATTGGTATGCCTTCTCACACAGGACTTAATATGATGTTGTGCTAATAACTACTTTTGAATTTCTGTGTGAGGTTGGAAAGGGGTGGGGAGAGTGGTATATACACCCCACCCTCTGGATTTGAGCCTGTTATACCCTGTGTAGTTGGGTATAATTTCTACAGGGTACTATCATACTTGTTACATGTGACAAATAACGAATTTGGTGTAATTTAATTCCTAATATGAATTTGAACAACTTGAGACTTCTGAATTAGTTATCTAAGAATAACAGATTGATTAATTGCAGTTTGTACCCATATCAATTGTCAGTCTCAACTTAAGGATGGTGTAAACCTGCTTGGCACTTCTCAGAATCTTGAAATCACTTTAATTCTGCAGTCATAACATTTCATAACATGCCATTGTGTGTGTTGGAGATTTATGCCTCTATATAGACTTGTGCATGTCAGATAGTATTCGTTAATTCTTCATTAAGTTTTGAGGAATAAATTACTTCATACTGGTCTTGGTGACATGCCTTTAAATTGGCAGTTTGTAGGCAGTAATGCATCAACAAAACAGAGTTTCTCGGGTAGAATGGTTCCACTCAAAAAAGAAATGGTAATGACTCAAGCCAAGACCGGTGCTGTGGCCGAGTGGGAAAAGGTGGTGGCATTTGAAGCAATGAGGCTTAGCAATTGGGAGGTTCAGGGTTCAATTCCCGGCTGGGTCAGATTAAGGTGGGTTTTCCATCCAAGAGCAATATACAGTTTTCCCATCTGAAATGACTTCCTAAATTGAAAAGATTCCATATTTGAGTTAAAGTGTTGAATTGGAAGCCACCCGACGTGTAAGTTGTAATCCATAAGCCCTTGCGGGTTTATCCCAAGTTTGTGGTCGCTTAAGCATCGTAAAAATAACTGCTGATAATTATTATGATTATTATTATTATATAAAATAGTATTATTATAAAGTAAAATTAAGTGACTTGTAATTGTTGAAATTTTGGCAGAAATCCTTGTTTTAAGTTCTACTCATCCCATTGTGGTATCTCTCTTTCAAAACACAGGATGGGGTAGGGGGAGTTAAGGTAAGGGTGGGGAAGGGGTAGGACCCCTATAGCTGCTGCATCAATGATTTATAAGTTGTCTCAGAGGACATGCATTGTTTCTCATTGCTTTCTCTTTCTCTATTTCAGGTTGCCTCTGGGGTTGTGGGCATTTCTCTTGAATAACCCTACACTGATTTATGACATTCCAAACTGTAGCTATGTCAAGGCTTGCTTGCAGACTCTTGTTCAAATACTCCATGATATTTGTCAGCTGAGAGAAGAGGAAATACCTGATGTGAGTTTCACCAGAATTGAATATGATATGTTGTAGATACACTTTATCAAGGGAGATGTGCTTGCTGTAATATGTTGCAAACAGTGGCTGAAATCATTCCTTTCCTCTAAAGATAAATATTCTGATATTATTTTAAATATTCTATTGCTCAAAAACCCAGCTAACTATCTTGTCCCTAACAGGAGATATGGCTTTATTATATCACAGTAATTTTATCATGACAGATTTTCTTCAAAAGCTTTATTTTCCTTTATAATCTACTTATTGATTTATCCCTGACATGGGATGCATTCGGAATGTTTACTTGGTTGTCAATATTATCTGTTTTTAGAATATCTGTAAAACTCTTTTGTATGAATATTGTTTTCCTCTTTGAATTCAATATTTTATAGAGAAAAGTAAAGATATTTCCAGTTCAATTGCAATTATAACATCATTAACTCTGCTGTTTCCAGATGAATTCCAAAAGTGTCAATTTCAACTATTGTATGTATTCTCCTGAGCAAATGGTGTGATGTTGTGATCAATCTCAGCTACTGGAATATTGCTAAACTCTAGATATTTCACTTATTTTATGAGACCAATAATGTAAATCTGCGAGGATGTGGAATGTTGTAATGACAGCAACTAACTGTACACCATAATACTTTACACATAGCCTGTATGCATGAGACAACAAAAAAATAAAAAATCAGACAAATATTCACAAATAATGGTCAGCTTTATGTTCCTTTGTCCCTTTTTCCATTCAAGGATTCTTCTCCCAGTAGAAAACTATATTCACATCTCTTACGTGCTTATTCTGCCAAACTGGATAAATATTACAGCCTCGTTCAAAGAATGAAACCTCCCACTAAAAAGAGTATGATTTTGGAGAATCGAAAGGTTGCAGAGGTAAATAATGGTGTGCTACTCACACAATAAATATTTAATCATTTAATTGAAAACCAGACATTCTGTGAAATAACGGAAAACTCCATTTAAGCAGATTTGTGATATTCCTGTTTGATTTTTCTTGTACTCGACTCTATTTCTTATCCTTGATTGTCACTTGGCAACCTATCTTCATGTCTATTTTGTTGTATTTAAGTATTCACTGCTACTTCAGGGTACAGCTTACAGAATAATGTAAATACCAAGGGCCATAGGGAGTCCCTCTGTGGTTGCTCATATAAGACACTTATTTTGAGAAAAATTGATTGAAATTGTTTTTTTACTGTTGTTGGTTGTATCTGGCTTGATATTTATGTGAAGGACTGGTTAAAATTATTGGAATTCCTTATTTCTTACCTTTATAACTTATATAGGTTTTGAGTTATATTATATTAGATTAAACTCTGCTTCTTAGTCGTTGGACCATGCAAGCATAGATGTAAGCAATATTCTGAACATGCTGTGAAGACAAAGAAAAGAACTGCAGCGATCAAAAGTTTTATTGCTGCAGCAAGAGCATTTTTTCTGGTGTAAACATTTACATGCCCAATTTTCATATTGGTGATAATATGGATACTAAATTCCTACTGGGAAGTACTTTTTGATTCCTTGACAAAAATAAATCTATGTGATTGTGATCACATATGTGTGTGTACATGATTCCCTAAATTCAAGCTTAAATTTAGCTGTCCGTGCAAAACTGATGACCTTAATATACGCTTAACATTAAGTCAGTATAGTTGGACCCAGCATCTATGTAGCATGTATTAAATCTATCCTATGTGTAGCTTTGTATCAGGCAACAGCCTACTTTATTGATGCCTTCCATATAGAAAGCACTTGTGTTCACCAAGGTAGTGCAATATCATGAACAATGCATGTGGACTTCACATGGATTCACAGATATGTGAACTAGATATACATACAAATATCTGATCTGCAAATATGCCACCAAGAATATTTTTCATAATTTTTACCCTCATACAGAAGTTTAAACACACCTTTGACCTAGCATCAACAAGGTACCAGTTATTTCACATGCTTGCTAAATACAGAATTGAGGTAAGTTATACTTTTTTTGTATTTATTATCATAGATTTTAAATTAATGTGTAAAAGTAAGTTGGCCTGACGTTTCAATCCTAGCAGGATCTTCTTCAAAGGCTAAATGATAATTTTTAAATTAACACTCAAATAGCCTCTTCTACCTGCTAATTCAACTAATGCCTTTGTATGAGATGTTAACTGTCATCACAGACCCTGTTACCATCCATGCTGAATTATATTTGTACCCATGTTTAGAAGTGATATCCTGGTACCAGATTGGGGGAAACAACAACTACAAATTTAAGTTTGGAACCGTTGGAGTTATAGAGAGGGCCATATTCTGAGTATCTTAGGTTTTATAAGTGATATGATTTGTATGTATGCATGCTGGCACACCATACATACAGTAGGGAAGATTTATGTATTGAAATGGAGTATTTTGGAGTAATGTACGTTTAAAGAATTAAACTTGTAGGGTCCATGAGTCATTGCTAACTGTTTAGCTTGTAGGGTCCATGAGTCATTCATAATTGTTAAGCTTGTAGGGTCCATGAGTCAATCCTAATTGTTAAGCTTGTAGGGTCCATGAGTCAATCCTAATTGTTAAACTTGTAGGGTCCATGAGTCATTCCTAATTGTTAAGTTTGTAGGGTCCATGAGTCATTCCTAATTGTTAAGCTTGTAGGGTGACTAGGGTCCATGAGTCATTCCTAATTGTTAAACTTGTAGGGTCCATGAGTCAATCCTAAGTGTTAAACTTGTAGGGTCCATGAGTCATTCCTAAGTGTTAAGCTTGTAGGGTCCATGAGTCAATCCTAATTGTTAAATTTGTAGGGTCCATGTGTCAATCCTAATTGTTGAGCTTATAGGGTCCATGAGTCATTCCTAATTGTTAAGCTTGTAGGGTCCATGAGTCATTCATAATTGTTAAGCTTGTAGGGTGACTAGGGTCCATGAGTAATTCCTAATTGTTAAGCTTGTAGGGTCCATGAGTCAATCCTAAGTGTTAAACTTGTAGGGTCCATGAGTTTTTCCTAAGTGTTAAGCTTGTAGGGTCCATGAGTCAATCCTAATTGTTAAATTTGTAGGGTCCATGTGTCAGTCCTAATTGTTAAGCTTGTAGGGTCCATGAGTCATTCCTAATTTTTAAGCTTGTAGGGTCCATGAGTCAATCCTAATTGTTAAACTTGTAGGGTCTTAAGTCATTCCTAATTGTTAAGCTTGTAGAGTCCATGAGTCATTCCTAATTGTTAAGCTTGTAGGGTCCATGAGTCCTTCCTAATTGTTAAGCTTGTAGGGTCCCTTAGTCATTCCTAATTGTTAAGCTTGTAGGGTCCATGAGTCCTTCCTAATTGTTAAGCTTGTAGGGTCCATGAGTCATTCATAATTGTTAAGCTTGTAGGGTTCATGAGTCATTCCTTGTTGTTAAGCTTGTAGGGTCCATGAGTCATTCTTAATTGTTAAGCTTGTAGGGTCCATGAGTCCTTCCTAATTGTTAAGCTTATAGGGTCCATGAGTCCTTCCTAATTGTTAAGCTTGTAGGGTCCCTTAGTCATTCCTAATTGTTAAGCTTGTAGGGTCCATGAGTCCTTCCTAATTGTTAAGCTTGTAGG
>JAIPMN010273607.1:1080-14286 GCA_020650975.1 Apostichopus californicus
TGGAAAGACGTCCAATGAACGTCGTTTGAACGGTATACCGAAGAGTCGGCCAAACGTCGGACCAACGAATATTGGACGGTTTCATCGACGTCGAATCGACGTCGACATTGTTGGAAAGACGTCCAATGAACGTCGTTTGAACGGTATACCGAAGAGTCGGCCAAACGTCGGACTAACGAATATTGGACGTCTGAATCGACGTCGAATCGACGTTGCGCCACTTTGCAAACGGAAACGTGGGAGACGTCGGTCCGACCATTTCACGCGACCCAAACCCAACGTCGATCCGACGTCAACATGTTTACTGGGGTGTTGATGTATGTTAAAGTTTGTATAAATTTGCATATTAATCAGGGGTTGTGGCTTCATCTAATTTTGCAATATTTAGTGTAGGTATAAGAGAATGCCTGTTACTCATTATAGTCACTTTGTAGTTAACTTATGGGAGTGGTTCCAGACCTGGACCGACCGTGTTACGGGAGACCGTTCATGGTCGGTAGGGCAGGGCTTTATTTTATATGGGGTAGACCCTCCAGTTTGTTCGGTTGCGGTGTTGCACCGCATTATTTTTGTTTGCTCTATTGTGAAAAAACATGTTTGGCGGAATAGATGTAATGTGGTTTTTAGGGGGAAATTTGCCAGTTGGCAGGCAGTCCTGGAGGCGGAAGCGGGCTGCCTTTTTTGGACGCTGGTGTGCTGGGGAGGGGTTTTTCGTTTCGCTGCGTGCGGGTCGTCCTTTTGTAGTTTTTTGAATGTTTGAGTGGGGGGTTGGGGGTTTTGTCTCTGCAGGTCGGCGGGCGTATGTTTTTTGGCTCGCTTGACCTGAGTTTAGTTTGTCAGTATGGGATGGTTCGGTAGTGCCGTTTGGCCGTGACGTTTTGTATCCCGCATGGCGGGTCACGTAAAAAGCACTATGTAGATGGTTTTTAGTGAGTAGAATGACCCTATTGTTTTTGGTGGTTATATTACGGGTATTAATGAGGTGATAGGGTCAAAACTTCATGCATAAGTCTAATCTTATACTTTAAAGAACCTCAAGTCTGCCAATCAACAATTCACTGCATCGATGTGACTAATTTTTTCTCTCTTTCTTCCATACTAAGGAAATCATCTCAAGTGATGAAGATGACAAATTGGTAAGCCTTCTCATTTATGGTGTCAGAATGGTGTCCATATAATGATTCCATGTTCTTCAGGTACACTTACCAGATTGTTTGTGTGGAGGTGATGTTATGACTTCATTTCATAGGCCTTCTGAAATGTTTTCAGCCATTATCACCATTCTGTCACTCGAGCGTTTTAGCTGTCTGATTGCCGTTTGGATTATGGGTGAAATTTTTTTTTTCAATAATTCAACTCACGTCATCCATTGTTATAGGAGCTATATACTGACAGTGCTGATTTAAATACTTCAGGACCTTGGTTTGAAAGAAAGTAAAATACTTCATGACTATGGTTATAGAACGGAACCACAACCAGCAGTCTGTATTTACATTTACAGGAACATGACAGAGCTGATCAAACACCCCTCTTTGGTGAGAGTTCCAAATAAAAATAGAGTGGTAGTAGTAGTAAGTAAATAATTTAACTATTCCTGGTTATCGCAACAGACATCGGTTGGCATGTTTTTATTACAGTACATGTGTAGCTTCACAATCAGCATGTGGGTCAGGTATTTATTTATATCTTCACATACAACAATACATTTACAAACCTTCAGATATTTACGTAGTACAAATTCTAACTAAATCGCAGGAGACCGGAAATATTCTCAGAAACCTCGCAAAAAAACACGAGGTTTAACTAGTAGAACACTCCTGACAAATAAGATACATTACTTTTTTAAGTAAATATCAACACAAACTAAAAGCCAGCTGCGTAACCATGACAATGCATTTCTCCTGACACCATATGTTCTAATTTTGCGAACTTCAAATGCTTTACTAAGGTCCATAAAAATACGTACAGTCATCCTCTTCTTAACCATAATGTTACTCAGCTTATCCATGACATCAGTTAAAGCTTACTCTGTGGAATGGCCTGGATGAAAACATATTGGTTATGGGTCAATAAATAATGTTGAGTAACAAACTAATAAATGCGATTAAACATTAGGCCTTCGATTACTTTTGAAAAGCAAGTTAATAATGATATAGGATAATAATTTGTATATAAGGCTGGGTCCCCTTTTTGGAAGACTGGAATTGCCGAGGCATATCTATGCAATATGGTGATTGTGTGTGCGCGTGTGTAATGCCTTGGCTTGTAAACATGTTATCTCAAAAAGTAAAAGTTGGTTGAACTTCGTAAGTAGGTAGCCCTTAGTGAGTAGACAATCCCTACACGATATCTCAAGATGTAAAAGTTGGTTGAACTTGAAACTTGGTGAGTTGTAGCCCTTAGTGAGTAGATGATCCCTATTGTTTTTCATGGAGGTCAAGGTCATTTCAGGTTAACAGAGGTCTGAAAACCTTGTAAACACGATCTCAAGAAGTAAAAACTTCAAACTTTGTAAGTGGGTATCCCTTAGGGCCTTAAGTACTGTTTTAGCCATTCCAAAACCCAGACACAGCAGTGTGTCTAGGATTTGACAGTATTTCATGTCAGAAATGATCGTAAGCATTGGATGCTTAAGTTTCATGTTGGTTTTGCCATCATGCAACACAATGGTCAAAAGCAACACATGCAAACTGGGATATTCAGAACAGTTTATTTAATGTTTAGGAAACAGCAATGTCCTTTTATAATGTACATTATGTAACATATTTTGGGTAGTTATTTATTATTTGGAACTATTTCATAGTTATTTTTGTTCCTTATTCACAGAACAACCCTCTGCCACATTTGTTTGTGAAAGATGCACATTCATAAATCCATCCTCTGTCACAGAATGTCAGATGTGTTCTGGTGATTAATTATACAAGGGGGCTCTTGTTTAAAAGCGCCACAATCATTAGCAAGGAGTGGTTTGTGTGAGTTCAGGAATCATAACGTATTATTACATTTTAATGTGTTGAATTCTTGTTTTTGTTATGGTTGGTTGTTGCTTTGATTTTGCAATTTCTATTTTATCGTTAGAAAGAAACAGTTGCTATGTGTTTTTTTTTTCATTTTTAATGATGCTGGGTATGCAACACTGTGATGGTTAAGATGACACGTATAGGTTTCTTTCCACTGGTCATAGACTAATTAGCATAATATACAAGGTGTTTGTGGCGTATCCAACAGTAAATGCCAAAACGTATTGTTACGGAGCGAGGCGCGCTAAATAAAAAACAAAAGGTCTCTTACAAAGGATGAATATTTGAAACACATGCCCCTAATTGCAAGCATTGCTTCCAGGTGGAATGGGCAAATGGAATGGAACACGAGGTTTAGAAACTTCACTCACTCTGAGCATTTAGGCAGAGTAGACGGCGGTTTTGGGCGTTAGTAAATAGGGCGTCGATCACAGTATATATGTCGTGGAGACAGGCCTAGGGTATATATTACCGGGAGAGGCTACATTGTCTGGGTAGACGGTATAGTTGTATTGATATCTGATTGAGAGTACCCTTCACCGACCAAATGGAGGCACCTGCCCCATGCCGTGACTCAGAGGCTGTCTAAACCTTTTCACGTGACTAAGGAACATATATTAATATATATTAATTTGGTAGTTTGTAGGTAATATTAAATGTCCTATTATTAGAAGTGTGTTTATAAGTAGTGTAGTGTAGCCCAATGGTAAATGGGAATAACTCATATGGGGATTAAATTATACTTAAAGCTATAGTATATGACAGAGGGTTAATTAAAAATGCATTGTTTGAATATTAATTGCTGGAGAGACAAATCCGTTTTCGATTTGAAGGGTGGAAGTTGGCTATATGATAATAATGTTAATTTTAGGTATAGTCCACTTTTATTACTGTATAACGATAATGTTTTCTTATTTAGAGCAGTTAGGGGGATTGAGTACATGATGTAAACTATTCATTTTTACTGACAAGAGAAAACATGATTGTATCAATTTTATTACAGTATACCATTTCCTTGGAGACGGAACTCAGTGCTCCGTTTTGTTGTTAAGATACTGGGAACGCTAAGTCAGAGCCTGTGTAATTTAGAGAGGAGCCACGAGACGGAAGATCCGTGCGTAGCAGCCAACGTTGAGGCCCTCCCTCCGTTTGTAGTGTGTATTGGACGATAACATCATCTATGGTTATACACGAAGAAAACGTTATTTAAGAGATATCGAATAACGCCAGATTAGTTAACAAGAGAATTGTCGTGGATAAAAAACCCGACTTCGTTAGTTAAAAGGAACATTTTCTGTTGATTAAAAGAAGGAGACCAATAAACGTTAGGATTATGTTATGTAAAAGACAGTTAATGTAGCAAAGCAGCTTATGTGAATTGTAGCGTACAATAATAAAGTTTCGTTATTTATAAGCAGACTGTTAGATTTCATTTTTTTCATAAGTGTTAAAGCAACCCGAGTGGGAATTTATTATTTGAATTTCTCACGTCACAAACACACACTTTTAAAGTTGTGCTGACTTACAATGGAAGGATTAAACAAATGTCGTAAATATGCCAAAATAGAACAATTGCGGCAAACTTTGCGAGTGATCTTTATCATATAGCATTGATACATTCTATGTACTTTTCCTTACATATGCAATCTGATATAAATTAGGAATAGATTGCACAGTAATAATTTGTCAATCTGACTTCTTACTTTACAGAAGATCCTCTGGTGGAGCAAAGCTCCCCAACAAACATGCAGATGCCAGAAATGCCACCTCTTCTGCAGGATGGTTCAAGTATGATTAAAGACATTTTAGGCTTTGACAATAATCCTAGTCAAACACTTTATGTTGATAGGGATACTCTTTTGGATGACAATATTGCCTTCTTTAAAAAGAAGTTTAAAATTGAAAATCCCACCAAAGTCAAGTTTCGTGGAGAGATGGCTGTTGATGCAGGTGGGCCTTAACGGGAAAATTTTCGTCTACTGGTGAGAAGATTGTATTCGTCAGACCTGAACCTTTTCTTTAGTACGCAGAGTCACAACCTTCTACCAAGCAACAACCACATGTTGCTATATTGGGGGATGTTTGAGGTGCTTGGGAAAATAATTGCTGCAGCTTTTGTTCATGGGATACCCATCAACCTCCCTCTCCATCCTGCTGTGATAGGCTGTCTCTTGGATAGGCCAAAAGAAAAGATAATTGGTCACCTTCACCTTCAAGACATGCTGAGACAAGTAGGTATATACCTATAAACTTTAATATAGTGCAGAAAATGTTATTAATTCTCTTAAGTATGGATTTCATCTTACCCTGGTAGATAGTATTTGATGGAATAAACATATGAATTTCAATGAGACAACTTTGTACTTTCAAGAATAGCAATTGCATTACATCCAGAAGCCAATAACTCAATATGTCATCTATTGTATTATGAAAGAAACTATTCAGTACATGAGTATGTGTTGTGATAAAGTTAAAATTTGCCCTTTTGGCACTCCATAGTTAGTTCACTTCGTTGCTGCTTGCCGGCCTTGGCATAGCTCTGCTTTCAGGAAGTTGGTAGGCATCACAGTAGGGGGTCACCATGCTTCATTGTGACATGCATGTTGAGATCTGTTCTGCCTCTCTACCTTATCCTATAATGTTGTTCAGTAGGAAGTAACATAATCCTGCATTGGATTACTAGTTTTGCATCTGTTTGGCAGTTGTTTATTGTCAGCTTGTATTTGGGTAGTGCTCTACTTAGCAGCAACTACATCCATAGGGTTTCTAGGGGAAATATGGTGTTTTAGAGTTTTAGGTGTATTACGGAGATGGTGATGGGGCTGTTTGCAGCCATGTGGCTTGCAACTTCTCCCTCACTCTTCTGCAAACCTCCCTCCAGTGTGTCTCCTGTGGCAGCGTAGAAGCTGGGCTGAGAAGCTGGTTATTTCCGTGTAATTGGTTACTAAACCCGGGTTAGAGTGTTCAACTTTCCAGATGTCAGAAAGTTGCTGATTGGTTCCTTGGGCTGAGACTGTTTGGTACAGAACTGTTGGCACAGAACAGTTCGGTACTGCAAAAACAGAGGACTAAATGGTCTGGTGTTAATTAGTAGTTATTTACTAAGGAACCCATGTCACATCCCCCATGGGTTTGCTACTTTTTAGTATTTCAAATAATACTTACTAAAAGAATTCAACTAACGTCAATTGTGGTAAACGTCATCGTTCTCTTTTTATTTCAGATTTTAGAGTGACCAGGATGACGACCTGCTAACACTGGTAACAAAAGAGGGGGGTGCTACCCATTGGCTAGACAGCTGTGGTTGGCCGGCCTCCAAAAAGATGACAGTGAGTGTGTTTGGTCTATTTATAAACTTGGCTTATGAACTTCATGGGGGATTTTTGCTGTTTTGATGTATTTAATGTTGTCAGTGGCACAACGAAGTGATGAGCCTACTGTATCCATCAACACATCCATGGATCACAAACCTCCATCTGATGAGCTTGTGATTTCCGTGTAGATGCCTAGCGATTGAAAATGTTAAGTTACTTTCCAATAGTGAGTGACACCTTGGATTTTAATCATATCTCAACCTGAAATCTAAAGTACATTGCACATGATGAACGGATCTCTAGAAATTCAGAAAAGTTTGAGGAACTTCAAATGAGGTATACATTGCAATTGATGATTGAGCAGATGATCCACATTGTTGTTGAAGGCAGTCAAACTTCTCATGTACCGGCAAGTACTCATTCTATAGCCTATTTGGTTGGAATTTAAGAAGGACTTTGTACAAACTACAGTACTTACCTGTCCTCTTGTCTTAGAAAGTTATGCCATGTGGATAGATACTTTACATGCATGTTTCATTTCTGCAACGGATTAAAAGTTACTTGCCAAAAATATAGCAAAACTTAAGAGCGTGATCATGGTGGCTTTAGTGCAGCCCAGAAATTTTATCTGCATCCTCATGGACTTTGAACATCTTTTTTTGTCAAGTTATGTGACATGTATGCCAATTTACACTTTCATTCCACAAACGAAATTTTTGAAAAAGAGTTATTGTAGAATTCGAAATCTTGCAGAAAACAAGTCAAGTACCAACTGCTGAGAGCTCTCATACTCATGCTGACTCTATATGACATTTGACATAAACTTCCTGAACACCCCTGATGCCCCTTTACTTGGTGATCATTTTGACAAGGTTTCATTTCATCCAGCAAAGACTGGGCATAGAGTATAAATTTTCCGAATTGTTGACTGGCGGATTCTGCACAACCCAATAACTAATGCTTTTGCAAAGGTTCTATCACAACTAGTACCCTGAAACATGGCAAATCTGATCACATACCATAGTTCATTTGGACCAGCCACAGAGTATGTCCTTCTTACAATTGTCCGTGATCTCCGGAGAGTTCTGCCAATTGGATCGACTCGTCTGATAGCCTGTCGTAGCCTGCTTCTCTGAATTTGAATACCCCGACCTCTAAGTGCACCAATGAGTACTAGTTCACCTGTTTGGCAGAAATTATTATGTGCCAACGTTGAAAGGGCAGCCCTTAAATGGAATCATGACTAGAATCTTTAGCAACATTATTTTCTATCACTACATTACCTATACAACTTCGTGTTCTTCTATTATTCTGTATCAATGCTTGATGATACGCTAAATTTGATGACATGTCTACAGTATAAACTGTACTTTTCATATGTGACAGGCCATAGAATTTCTTTGACAATGACTCAAAATTAATCAGAGCCTTATTGGTGGGTACGCAACCCATGTGTCGATAAACTAAATATTTGGTGCTCCTCTCATGCATAGTAATGGGTTTTGCTTTGTGGTCATTCTTTGTCAAATAACCCATTGACAATTTAGCAAAACCTAGTAGATATTGCCAGTTTTTATATTACTTATAACGCATAATGACTATGATATCAGAAGAACTTTGACCTCAACTTCCTGAACACCCCTGAGGCCTCCACCAAAAGGGTGCAAGCTGGAGAAGAATTTTAATTGGGAAACCATTGCATTCATTAGGCAAGAGAAAATGAACAGAAATGACAGAAATGATTGCTGACTTACAATTCCTGAATAGCCCATACTTGCCATTGGTCAATGCTAACTTTCACTCCCAATAAACTGTGTTTTCACAAAATGGCCAAAAAATTACTCCTCGATGACCTCAACTTCCTCACTACCCTGATGCCCCCTTATGCACTTGTCAATTGAATGACTCACCCCACTAACCCTGGACATGGTCAGTCATTGACGAAATGAGTCAACAAATGCGTACATTGACGCACCCCTCAGTCACTTTTACGACTGACATCTCATGTAAAATGACGCAGCCATCAGTCACAATATTGACACAAGTTGACAAAATTGTATGTTTTATATTGTTCATCTCAGCAAAAATGACCCACCCCAGAGTCACTCCTGTGCACAATTTTGATAAAGTGACGCACATGTGAGTCCCTTTTTTTCAGTGTCAATGACCCCAATTGACTGACCGTGTCGGGTTTGAGGGGTGAGTCATTCAATTGACAAGTGCATTACTTGATGATCATGGAATGCAAATGGGCCTACTGTACAGTACTGTATATCATAAACAGCTAACAAATTCACGAACAACATACAACACATATTATTATCAATGGTACCTGAATGTGGAGATACTCTATCTCTCTCAGTAGGTGGTCTAGCTCATGATCTGAAATACTGCTGTAGTTGCTACCAGCAACAGTTGACATCCCAAACTGTCTTCTTCTCCTGTAAAGTGTTGTACGGGATACACCAAGAACTCGTGCAATTCCGCTCCAATCTCTATGGATGCTGCGTTGGCTTTCAATCTGATCATGTGTTACATCATACCTATACGTACAGATTTAAAAAGCCCATGATTACTGTTTAAAATACCAGCTGAGTATGCTAGCAAAGTAGCAATAATAACCATGATTCGGTCTAGGCCTACTAACAAACATATCAGCCTATGCCATCAGTACGGCGTATTCTCATTCACACGTACATCTTCTGTGCCAGCTACTTATTATAGTAGCAACACTACTGCAGGCCATGTAACATGCTTTCATCTTAGAATAATTACATATTTCATGACTATATGAATCAATGTCATGTAAGTGTTGTTTAAATTGTCGTTGTTTTTTAAGCTAAAAGCACCTACATCAATTGTTGGAAGTATTTTTCACCTAGGCTCAACATGATGCAGCTAAGTTCTCCGTAATAATCATCCACCTGCTATATAACTATAGACTTTAACTTTAAGCTCAATTTACTATGCATCATTTAAGGGTAATATATGCCTATGAAGGAAATTGACACGGCAGACTTCTAAGTTCTTGGGGCAAAATTTTGCTCAAGTTCTTGTTGTTGTTTGTTTTTTTAGGGGAGGGGGCACGGTTCCCGGACAACTCCACCCTTGACGATCCCCCCCCCCCCGGACAATTACCCCCTGGACGATTCCCCCTCGGACAATTCCCACCCGGACAATTCCCAACCCTGATTGACAGCCAATGTAGGCGGGGTTGAGACTATTATTCCAGTAAAAATGGGGGTGTGCAACAGGAGACTAAGTTTTGGTTTCGATGACAATTGTAACCTATGCATTCATGCAGGCGGAGAGTGTATGTATGTGTGTATGCGTGTGGGGGGGGGGGTGGGTGTAGCGCCTCGCTTGTAAACACGGTATCTCAAGAAGGGAAGCTTGGACCAATCTAATATTGGTGTATATGAGTAACACATTGGGTAGAAGAACCCTTGTTTTGTGGGTAGGTCAAAGATCATTTTGAGCCACCAGGGGCCAAATAGCAAAAACCTTGTAAAAACGATATCTGAAGGATGTAAGCTTAAACCAATCTCATATTTCGTGAGTAGGAGGACCACATTTAGGAGTAAAAGCCTCTAGTTTAATGTGGAGGTGAAATGTTATTTTGGTTCACCAGGGGTCAAATTGTGTAAACCTTGTAAACACGATATCTCAAGAAGGGAATATTGAACGAATCTCATATTTAGTATGTAGTTGTTACACGTTCAGTACAATATTTTATTGAGGTCAAAGGTCATTTTGAGTCGCCAGACGCGAAATTGTGGAAACCTTGTTTATAAGCTACCGTATCTCCCACCGACCAGCCTATGAGAACATGTGTGTTACGCCTCATACGAAGGGGGCTATTGGAATTGGAAATGAGCTTATGGGCATCCGTAGAATCTAAAACCCAAATACTGTAAACTCAAACATATTTGCATTTGCTTCAACCTGCCGCTCGGAAGCCTTACTTTGCGTGCAAAAGGTGTACATTCTCTGTGTAGTACAGCGGTTCTATTGGACGTTTTCCGTTGTATTTATTTCAGGTTGGATGTAGTTTCGTTGTGACCAGGCAGTGTTTATGAAACTGAGCAGTTCGTCTAGTTAGATTTTTTACTATGACCGATGCGAAATGATTGTGTAAAACGGTCTTAGTTTGGCAGTGAGTTCACGAGCTTTTGTCTGGATCGACTGTTGATCTCAATATGTATAGTCTCTTCCACCCAGTGGCGTAGCCAAGGGGGGGGGGCGTGTTGGGGGGAAATAGCCCCCATGAAAGCTTGTGGCCCCCCAGTCGCCCTCCCACGGTGATTTTGGGTGTCGAACCCAAAATATGTGCGAAAAATATATCATTAGTCTGAATGGTCTCGAATCTCCATGATGACCACTCATGAACGACCCTTCGACCGCGGACCGGCAGTAGGCTATAGTTGCTGAAAAACCGGACGTGACATAGCGCACAGGACGGGTTTTCACTTCTGGGACGTACCCTGATGCTCTTGAAACCGCTAAAAAAACAAATTTCAAGAAAGGAGACAATACTATCGCTAAGAATCAGTCTATCACCTTAATAATGTTTCAGACACAATCTTTCATGTCAGTTTGACATATAGTACGCTCATTCAGTATTTTACTTGGCTGAAAGCCTAGTCAATCTTTCCTTATTTTCCACGCGCAATTTGCAGATTTGTCGAAAAATGTCAATGCCGGTGTCAAACTCACAAAAGATATGTCATGATATTTCAAAGTAACTTACCCGACTGTTTTTTCCCCTTCTATATCACTGAACTATTTGGTGACCATATCAAGACATGGGATTTCAAAATAAAGGATGGTTAGAAAATTGAGAAAATTAGAGCAGCTTACAAGCATGGGCTTCAATCCTAGGAGGGCAGGGGGACACGTCCCCCACTTCGATGGGTGGGGGACACACTATGAAATACCCCCCACACATTTTAGTGTCGTGGCTCTATTTGGTTAGGGCTTACACATCTCAGGATTCATATCATCGAATACTAGAAGTTCGGTTCTATGTAAAGTGACCGACATTTTTCACATCGGTATGACCTGCAACTTTGTCTGTTTGTCGCGACGAGCGAAACTTGAGATTTAAACCACAAGCTGTGTGCGGATAACGGTGCGGCCGGAGCCTACAACTAGTTGAAGAACTCATGGCACTTCATAGCTAGAGCCAAAGCCTGTACATATTTGTTGTTTAGTGCTTTTTACAAAACCCGCCATGCGGGATAGAAAACGTCACGGCCAAACGGCACTACCGAACCATCCCATTCTTACAAACGAAACTCAGGTCAAGCGAGCCCAAAAAGTAAATACGCCCACCGACCTGCACAGACAAAACGCCCAACCACCCACTCAAACATTCAAAAAACTACAAACGGACGACCAGCACGCAGCGAAACGAAACACCCCTCCCCAGCACACCACCGTCCAAAAAGCAGCCCCAGATAAACGGCGAAAATCGCCTTCAACCTGAAGGCGAATGTCACACTTCACCGCCTCCAGGACTGCCTGCCAACTGGCAGTTTTTCACAACAGAACAAACACAAATAATACGCTGCAACACAGCAACAGAACAAACTGGAGGATCTAACCCATATAAAACAAAGCCCTGTCCTACCGACCAGGAACGGTCTCCCGTTAAACGATCGGTCCAGGTCTGAAACCACTCCCACAAGCTTAAAACAAAGGAACAATGCCAAAAAACATGGGCAGTACTCTCTAAGCTGTCACAGCCGGTCCTCGGGCACAGTCCATCACCCAATCGCCAGTGATTCCTTTTAAGATTGGTCACCAAGGCACTGTGTGCAATTCTCCATGCAAGATCACGGAGCCTGCAACCATTCAGCCTTGAATGCACCGAACGCCATACTTCGGCAGGATGACGTCCCTGTACAAAAATTGCATTCAAGGCCCTATCCCGCAAGGAACTGTGAACGAGGGCCAGCCGTGACAGGTCAACAGGGGGCAACTCGATAAGAGCGGAGGCAAATGACACGCACCACCCTGCTTGGTGTACTACTATGCGGTTCTCTGTTGCTAAACAGCGCCGGAACCCATCGACGCAAGTGCAACCCGCCCCAAAAACGTACAAAATATGAACAATGCAACCCTGGGTCAGTTACCGCTACAAACAATTGTTTAAATAACAAAAAAGTTCATTTACTTCCCAGATGAACCACCCCTAGCCCCCCCCCCCTTCTCCAGTTTTTGCTACAATACCGCCCTCTTGACAAGCTCTGTACCACCCGACCAAATGAATGAAAATATCGCACCAGGACGCGACACGGAATTGGATACACCGCGCCCGGGTACCACAAGATGGGCGAAACAAAACGGTTAATGACGGTGACTTTTCCCCAAGATCGAAAGCCAGTGGGTGCCAAAGGTTTCGAGCCTGCTCTGAAATACCTCAGCCCTCTCGTTCCAAGTGACATCACAAGGTGCATCGTAGCCGAACCATATACACACAAAAAACTGAAGTGTTGAATGATAACACTTTATGGGTGTTACTTTTCACGTAGCACCTGGAGTGCTGTTTTAACCTACATCAGTGTTTCTTTCATTTCAAATATGTTTGAGTGTAGCACGTATTGCACCACCCAGTGTTCGCGTGTTAACGTGTAACACCCCAAGTAATGACAAGAGTGCACGTGACTCTGACATGTGTCCTGATTGGCGAACAAATCCATTGTAAAGAAGTATAAGCCGTTCCCGCACATATTAATTGTGCGCAACCTGTATATACGCGTCGTCCGCCGTTTCACTTCACGCCGTATTCTGACAGTTCTTCTTTCCTCTGTGAAATGGGACAGTAATACCGGTAAGTATACTTTTCTCAAATGCACCATCGCATACTT
>JAIPMN010273759.1:0-10790 GCA_020650975.1 Apostichopus californicus
CTGCACACCATCATCTGGATCTCTCTTTAATGCTGGTTCAAACACAGTTGTATGTACATGTCAGGACAGTGGAGGTCTGACTGGTTCCTGTACATTTGTTGTCACTGTGCTAAGTAAGTTCCATATCCATAATTGACACAAACAATATGCATGATTGGTATCTTTTGATTGACTTATTCACCACAGTGCTTCATCTACATTGAATAGGTGTTTGAGCATATATATGATTAAAGCAAGGAAAGTGAAAATGTCTAATGTCATTTTGAAGGAATACCATATCACTTATGTGGGGAATCAAATATTTGTTAACATGTTTCTTAACTTTTTTGTATGATAGATCTATTCCTTAGTCTTCACCAAGGTTGCATAACAATTCAATAAATTAACAAGGTTTGGCATGAATCTTTGTGCTAAGTAGCTATTAAAAGAAGTATATATTTATTGGAATCTGCTAGGAATATATTGTAGGTCCACACTATGGAATCTATCAGAGTTTTTATTGGCTAAACAGTCTGCTGTAAGATTGATGCCAAAAGAAAGTAAAAGTATTCTACGGCCTTTGGTGTAACATAGGTAGTTTTTGATATTATGCAGCATGCACAGACAGCTGTGTTTAAGTTACACATGTCCTCATTGCCAATGTAACTAAAATTATTCAAGGGTTCTCAAGCTTCCACAACATATAAAAATGATTTTCTCCAACAGTAAAGCCAAAACCTTTTATTTCTTTACAGCTGTGAACTCTCCTCCACAAATTGGGCCCTGTCCAACGGATTTCAATAGCGTTGCATTTAATAGCCAATTTTTCCTTCAGTTCACAACACCTTCCTGTACAGATCCTAATGGAGATGCAGTAACCGTGACATGTGATCCTGCTGCTAGCTCTACTGTAGCCAACTTTCCTGGTGTTATAACTTGTACATGCACAGATTCATCTCAGGCAACTTCTGTGGTTACTTGTCCAGGTTAGACAAAATCATAAGTTGTCGTTAAATAGTTTAATAGAACCAACTTGTAAAATTTGAATTGTGTTCATGGCATGAGGCATAAGGTGTTGGACATATGTCATTGTGCTTTTCCTAAAGTTCAGTCATAAGAGAGGATCTTGTGCTGGTTTGTCATAGTTACATGATAAAGTCTGTAGTAGTTTATGTTGAAGTAGACATGACAGGAAATGTTGGTTTCAGTTTCGAGCAAGTGCAACCAGAGACAGATGCACTAATTGAAACGTTTTCTTCTGAACAGATTAAACCTTATCCCATGTTCTTTCATCATGACTGGCAGAATTGAGAGACGAGCATTAGTTATTACTTAAGAGTGTTGCCACTGTTTGGCGTCTAACATTAGCCAAACGAAAGGTTCTGTTTGTTCTATCTGGTATCGCATAGAAAAATGTTATTCAAGCAAGTGCATGATAGCAGTTTCCGTACACAGGAACCAGACTATTTTTAAAGACCAAATTCAGAGCTATCTCAACTGCTACACAAATGTAAACACTTTATTATTCCCTGCTGTGTATGTTGGTACATTTATTTGATCAATCAGCTTCCAAGCGACACATTGCAAAGCCTTGATGTAACAATGTATAGGTTTAATATGGTGTTTTGTTTGAAGGCATTGATATGTGATATACAGTATGTATTAAATCTTGTTTGTTGAAAGGACTTCCCAGATGTATCATTGTTAATATTCAGAAAGATGTTACTGAAATTGCCAGAATTATTTAAAGAACATGTAGGACTGACTGACACCTTGGGACTCTTGCCAAGTTTGTCACAAGAAATTATATAGGATCTGTCTACCAATTTGTCTATCATTACAGCTTTAGTGAAAGTTAGGCTTGTTGGTACACTGCATGTCTGGAGAATTAAGTTGCTAAATGTGCACACATTGTTTTATAAAGAAAAGGATAGGGGAAGGAAAAGAGATGCTCTTATTATTCTATGTTTGGTAAAGTTCAGCATTAATTAGTAATTGACAGACCAAGATAAGACATTGTTATTTTGTGTTGGCCTATGAGTGGGCTAGTAACACTTGGTTATTAAACTTTTCTTAACATTGTGGTAACCAATTAGAAGGGATATACATGGCAAATGGAGTATGAAATTAGAACTGTAAAAGGTTCTGAAATGTAATCATTCACCAGTTAGTAAAATCAATTGAAACCGGTAATAGTGATGGTTATTGTGAAGATAACAAGCAACAATTAGAATGCATTGCTAAAGTATACATAGTTTCTCAATACTATTGTGCTTTTTAACAAATTAAACAAAACAGACTTATTTCAAAGCTTAGAAGTTTGTATAACAGGATGGTTCTCATCAACTGAAGCTGATTGTAATAATATAGGTGGCAATTAAGGTGGTTTTAAAGTGTACAAACTACAGCTTCAGAACTGCAACAAACACACACTAAAAATGTTTGTGTGTATTGCAATGACTTTATCATCCCTTTTGCCTCTCAATTAATTCTAGATAATCAGTTGGAGAAAAGTACACTCCAATCACATTTGTAGTTATATACAGTTGTCACTTAGAGAAGATTGATAACATGACCTGTTTATTGGATTAATAATTCATGTCAAAGCAAAGCCAAGACATACAGCATCTTGTTACTTAGAAAGACTACTAGTATGGAATGCTAGTGACATTGTCATCTTCTATCAAGTGAAAGCACAACCTTAAAAAATGTTAATAGTGAAATCGAGATCGACTTCAGACTAAGAGTAATCAGCTAAAGTGAACACTTTAAAAGAAACCCCTTATAAAACATACTTGGTAGAAAATTGCACCTATGACTTACATGAACTCTTTATAACTGTTTGTGCAATCAAAGTATGTTAAGTCTAAGCTGATAGCTTTCTTGTATTATGAAAGTCAATGATATCTTCATGGTAACATTTTAAATATATTTCTTATTTTAATATCATCAACCAAAATTTGATTTATAAATGAATGGTGGTGTAATTAAGTGCTGCTTTGAAAGTATATTAGTTCACACATCTATTATACAAAATGCACAGCAACTGGTCTTAAACATATCTGTTAACTTAATGCCTTAGAAAAAGCATAGCCTCATAACAAGTGACATAAGGCTGGCTGCAATTGTTCTGCTTTTACACTTTAATGTTATCATTTTCGTCCCTGACAAGTAGAACTCAGTGACCTTGTGTAAAGTGCTTAACACAACATTAACTCTTGAGAAACTCAGAAATGGATGTTGAGAAATTACAGAAAGTGTCAAAAAGTAGAAAATGGACCTGTTCATGATATTGCATTAATTCCTATAATGCCTTGTTTTGACGTTTTCTTTCTCTCTGAAGTGAACCAACCTCCTACTGTCCAGTGTCCTGCAGACTTCTCTGTAACAGCCCCACTCCTTGGTACATCAACTACTGCACAGTTCAATACTCCACAGTGTGTAGACAGTCAACAAGCTAACTTCCTTGCTACCTGTACACCATCATCTGGATCTCTCTTTAATGCTGGTTCAAACCCAGTTGTATGTACATGTCAGGACAGTGGAGGACTAACTGATTCCTGTACATTTACTATCAATGTTCAAAGTAAGTAAACATTGTTACTGGTTTGAAAATATCATAAATGCTGACATGTAAATATACTCAAATATTATTATTTTCATCAGATATTCTTTTTTGACTTTTTGTAACCTTTAACTTGTTTTCAGTTTCAAATGCTCCTCCACAAATTGGGTCCTGTCCAACGGATTTTACGACTAGCCCAAATGGAAACCAATTCTTCCTTCAGTTCACAACACCTTCTTGTACAGATCCTAATGGAAATGCAGTAACCGTGACATGTAATCCTGGTGCTGGCTCCACTGTTGCCAACTTTCCTAGTGTTATAACTTGTACATGCACAGATTCATCTCAGGCAACTGATTCCGTAGCTTGTCCAGGTAAGTGTTGAATTCTTACTTGAATGCTGTCATTCTTTGAAAGACTATATTTCTAAGTTTTTATTCATCATTGCACAGGGACTGTTACATAGATAAACTTTTAACTGTTTAATTGTAAGTTATCATACAGTTTTGCTTCCTTGACAAAGGCTACATGAGGAATCACATAGCAAGTTCTAGCTTTCTAACCTCTTATTTTTCTGAAAACAAAATAAGGATTGAGAGAGTTGGGTTCATTGGTTTATGTCGGTATGGACTATCCAGGTTATGTTAGTTTAGCATTTAAAGGGGACACAAATTCAACAATCATCTTTGATATATATGACAAAGAATTTTGTGGAGAAGAACTTTCCGAATACAGCTAAGCAATATCTTGCTTGGTTTGATAGGGATATTAGTTTGAATGTGTGTCTAGTTCTTGTAATGTTTTGAATTTGTGATGACATAGTGCCACTAGGGACTGAAACCTTTTAATCATCTTTATTTTTATTTTCACATGATCCATGTAGAATGTGAGGAGTGTTGACTCTGAAGCCCATGTTATCACTAAGTCATGTTGGCAACACTGTAATAGGCTTGTACTTAGTTCTCAAGACAGCATTTGAAACAGTTGATCATGGTATTCCAATGATGAAGCTTAATCATAACGGTATTTGATGGCAAAGCCCAAAACCTGCTATCCAGCTACTTGTTTAATAGAAAGCAATGTACTTATGTAAATAATACGTATTCTGATAATTTGAATGTCTTCAATAGAGTTCTACAAGGGTCCATATTTGGGCTCTGACTGTTTCTGATCTATTTCAATGACTTAAATTGTTCAATTCCAATGTTTCTTTGCAAATGACACAAATACTTTCATTTCCAAGAAGAGCTTGAATCAGTTAATATTTAAAGCAATATTTAAAGCTGTAAGTGCTATGAAGCAACTAATCTATTGGTTTGATTTTTTCTAATAACCTTATATGCTTCATGGCGTAAACAATATTTCATAGTTAAGCCAAACAACACTCCCGTCAAGAAAGAATGTTTTTGAGGTAAATAGATATTCTTAAGTCTTCCAGTACGGAGTACTTAGGTTACTATGACGAAAATTGATAATGGAAAGTGCATGTCAATGATCTATGTAACTTCTTACTCAAGTTTAATGGTATTTTCTATGGCTTTAAGGACATTGTTCCTACTGATAATGCTATGCAGGTTTATTATTCTTCCATTCACTCTAGGCTTTTTTTTGGGATTGAGGTTTATCATACAGCCAACATTTGTGCCCTAGAGCCACTCCGTGTTAACAATGGGATGTGTGTTATTCCTTAGCCTGTAAACATGAATAATTCAAAACCGATAAGGTTGGTGAACATTAGTAAACAAACAGTGATGTCATTTAATTCATACTTATCCCAACAGAAGATGTCTAGCCAATTTTCATGCAATATTTTGTGGTTAATGAGGAGAAATGTTGCACCATTAATGGAAAAAATTAATATATTGACATCTTTATTTTCATATTTACAACTTAGAGAAATTTTAGCGGCACCCGGTCAACAATTTTTCTATTTTGGTTTCTTTGTAAGCAAGTTGTTTCCTTGGCTTACAAAAGTTTCAATATCTACTATGAGGAATTCACGGCACACTTCTTTTGCTCACTTACACACGCACACACACGCACATTCACATTTCTGATGTAGGGTGAAGTACAATATCTCATCTCCCTATACATTACATGTAGGGAGATGAAATAATGAGGGCAAATGTTCAATGTTTTACTCTTTCTTAGGAAAACTTAAAAAACTGCATCCATGTCTAGAAAGCACAGATTCAGAACTACAAAGGAAAAGAAAAGTTTGTGAAGATGTTGAAATGATCATTTAGAGAACTGGCTTTAAAAGTATGACCAAAGACATAAGATTGTGGCTTTCATGTTTCATTGTTTTTTCTTTCTTATCTGAAGTGAACCAACCTCCTACTGTCCAGTGTCCTGCAGACTTCTCTGTAACAGCACAACCACTGAGTACATCAACTACTGCACCGTTCAATACTCCACAGTGTGTAGACAATCAACAAGCTAACTTCCTTGCTACCTGCACACCATCATCTGGCTCTCTCTTTAATGCTGGTTCAAACACAGTTGTATGTACATGTCAGGACAGTGGAGGTCTGACTGGTTCCTGTACATTTGTTGTCACTGTGCTAAGTAAGTTCCATATCCATAATTGACACAAACAATATGCATGATTGGTATCTTTGGATTGACTTATTCACCACAGTGCTTCATCTACATTGAATAGGTGTTTGAGCATATATATGATTAAAGCAAAGAAAGTGAAAGTGTCTAATGTCATTTTGAAGGAATACCATATCACTTATGTGGGGAATCAAATATTTGTTAACATGTTTCTTAACTTTTTTGTATGATAGATCTATTTCTTAGTCTTCACCAAGGTTGCATAACAATTCAATAAATTAACAAGGTTTGGCATGAATCTTTGTGCTAAGTAGCTATTAAAAGAAGTATATATTTATTGGAATCTGCTAGGAATATATTGTAGGTCCACACTATGGAATCTATCAGAGTTTTTATTGGCTAAACAGTCTGCTGTAAGATTGATGCCAAAAGAAAGTAAAAGTATTCTTCAGCCTTTGGTGTAACATAGGTAGTCTTTGATATTATGCAGCATGCACAGACGGCTGTGTTTAAGTTACACATGTCCTCATTGCCACTGTAACTAAAATAGTTCAAGGGTTCTCAAGCTTTCACAACAGTTACATATGATTTATCCTACAGTAAAGTCAAACCTTTTATTTCTTTACAGCTGTGAACTCTCCTCCACACATTGGGTCCTGTCCAACGGATTTCAATAGCGTTGCATTTAATAACCAATTCTTCCTTCAGTTCACAACACCTTCCTGTACAGATCCTAATGGAGATGCAGTAACCGTGACATGTAATCCTGCTGCTAGCTCTACTGTAGCCAACGTTCCGAATGTTATAACTTGTACATGCACAGATTCATCTCAGGCAACTGATTCAGTTGATTGTCCAGGTAAGACACGATCCTAAGTTTTCGTTAAATTTTTGAAGTAAAACCAACTCGTAATATTTGAATTGTGTTAATGGCACAAGTCATAAGGTGTTGGACATATGTCATTGTGCTTTTCTTAAAGATCAGTCATAAGAGAGGATCTTGTGTTGGTTTGTCATAGTTACATGATAAAGTCTGTAGTAGTTTATGTTGAAATAGTCATGACAGGAAATGTTGGTTTCAGTTTCGAGCAAGTACAACCAGAAACAGATGCACTGTTTGAAACGTTTTTTTTTCTGAACAGTGTAAAACTTATCCCATGTTCTTTTATCTTGACTGGCAGAATTGAGAGACGAGCATTAGTTAATATTTAAGAGTGTTGCCACTGTTTGGCGTCTCACGTTAGTCAAACAAAAGGTTCTGTTAGTTCTATCTGGTATCGCATAGAAAAATGGTATTCAAGCAAGTGCAAGATAGCAGTTTCCGTACACAGAAACCAGACTATTTTTAAAGACCAAATTCAGAGCTTTCTCAACTGCTACATAAATAATGAAACACTTTAGTATTCCCTGCTGTGTATATTGATACATTTATTTGATCAATCAGATTCCAAGTGACACATTGCTAAGCCTTGATGTAACCATGTATGGTTTAATATGGTGTTTTTTAAGCCCTGGATTTGTGATATATGTTTTACATCTTGTTTGTCAAAAGGACTTCGCAGATGTTTAATTTTTAATATTCAGAAAGATGTTACTGGAATTGCCCGAATTATTTTAAGAACATATTATGTATGTAGGACTGACTGACACTTACCTTGGACTCTTGCCAAGTTTCTCACAAGAAATTGTATAGGATCTGTCTACCAATTTGTATATCATTACAGCTTTAGTGTAAGTTAGACCTGTTGGTACACTGCACGTCTGGAGAATTAAGTTGCTAAATGTGCACACAATGTTTGATAAAGAAAAGGATTGGGGAAGGAAAAGAGATGCTCTTATTTTTCTATGTTTGGTAAGTTTAGCATTAATTAGTAATTGACAGACCAAGATCAGACATTGTTATTTTGTGTAGGCCTATGCGTGGGCTAGTAACACTTGGTTATTAAACTTTTCTTCACATTGTGGTAACCAATTAGAAGGGATATACATGGCAAATGGAGTTTGAAATAAGAACTGTGAAAGGTTATGAAATGTTATCATTCACTAGTTAGTGAAATATATTGAAGCCGGTAATAGTGATGGTTATTGTAAAGATAACAAGCAACAATTAGAAAGCATTGCTAAATTATATATAGTTTATCAATACTATTGTGCTTGTTAACAAATAAAACAAAACAAACTTATTTCAAAGCTTAGAAGTTTGTATAGCAGGATGGTTTTCATCAACTGAAGCTGATTGTCATAATGTATGGCAGATCTCAAATTAAGTGGGAATTATGGTGGTTTTAAAAGTGTACAAACTAGAGCTTCAGAACTGCAACAAACACACACTAAAAATGTTTGTGTGTATTGCAATGACTTTATTATCTCTTTTGCCTCTCAATTAATTCTGGATAATCAGTTGGAGAAAAGTACACTTCAATCACATTTGTAGTTATATACAGTTGTCACTTAGAGAAGAAAGATATTAGGACCTGTTTATTGGATTAATAATCCATGTTACAGCAAAGCCAAGACAGAAAGCATCTTGGAACTTAAAAAGACTACTAGTATGGAATCTTATTGACACTGTCATCTTCTATCAAGTGAAAGCACAACTTTAAAAAATGTTAATAGCGAAATCGAGATCGACTGCAGACTAAGAGTCATAAGCTAAAGTGAACACTTTAAAGGAAACCCCTTATAAAACATACTTGGTAGAAAATTGCACCTATGACTTTCATGAACTCTTTATGACTTTTTGTGTAATCAAAATATGTTCAGTCTAAGCTGATAGCTTTCTTGTATTATGAAAGTCAATGATATCTTCATGGTAACATTTTAAATATATATTTTTATTTTAATATCATCAACTTAAATTTGATTTATATATGCAAGATGGTGTAAGTGCCACTTTGAAAGTATATTAGTTCACACATCTATGATACAAAATGCACAGCAATTGGCCTTAAACATATTTGTTAACTTAATGCTAAACTTAATGGTAATAGTGATGGTTATTGTAAAGATAACAAGCAACAATTAGAAAGCATTGCTAAATTATATATAGTTTATCAATACTATTGTGCTTGTTAACAAATAAAACAAAACAAAATTATTTCAAAGCTTAGAAGTTTGTATAGCAGGATGGTTCTCATCAACTGAAGCTGATTGTCATAATGTATGGCAGATCTTAAATTAAGTGGGAATTATGGTGGTTTTAAAAGTGTACAAACTAGAGCTTCAGAACTGCAACAAACACACACTAAAAATGTTTGTGTGTATTGCAATGATTTTATTATCTCTTTTGCCTCTCAATTAATTCTGGATAATCAGTTGGAGAAAAGTACACTTCAATCACATTTGTAGTTATATACAGTTGTCACTTAGAGAAGAAAGATATTAGGACCTGTTTATTGGATTAATAATCCATGTTACAGCAAAGCCAAGACAGAAAGCATCTTGGAACTTAGAAAGACTACTAGTATGGAATCTTATTGACACTGTCATCTTCTATCAAGTGAAAGCACAACTTTAAAAAATGTTAATAGCGAAATCGAGATCGACTGCAGATTAAGAGTCATAAGCTAAAGTGAACACTTTAAAAGAAAACCCCTTATAAAACATACTTGGTAGAAAATTGCACCTATGACTTTCATGAACTCTTTATGACTTTTTGTGTAATCAAAATATGTTCAGTCTAAGCTGATAGCTTTCTTGTATTATGAAAGTCAATGATATCTTCATGGTAACATTTGAAATATATTTTTTATTTTAATATCATCAACTTAAATTTGATTTATATATGCAAGATGGTGTAAGTGCCACTTTGAAAGTTTATTAGTTTACACATCTATGATACAAAATGCACAGCAATTGGCCTTAAACATATTTGTTAACTTAATGCCTTAGACAAAGCATAAAAATGATATGCCTCATAACAAGTGACATAAGTCTGGCTGAAATTGTTCTGCTTTTACACTTTAATGTTATCATTTTCGTCCCTGACAAGTAGAACTCAGTGACCTTGTGTAAAGTGCTTAACACAACATAAACTCTTGAGAAACCCAGAAATGGTTGTTGAGAATTTACAGAAAGTGTCAACAAGTATAAAATGGACCTGTTCAAGATATTGCATTAAATCCTTTAGTGCCTTGTTTTGACTTTTTCTTTCTCTCTGAAGTGAACCAACCTCCTACTGTCCAGTGTCCTGCATACTTCTCTGTAACAGCACCACTCCTTGGTACATCAACTACTGCACAGTTCAATACTCCACAGTGTGTAGACAGTCAACAAGCTAACTTCCTTGCTACCTGCACACCATCATCTGGATCTCTCTTTAATGCTGGTTCAAACACAGTTGTATGTACATGTCAGGACAGTGGAGGACTAACTGATTCCTGTACATTTACTATCAATGTTCAAAGTAAGTAAACATTGTCACTGGTTTCAAAATACAGCTGACATGTAAATATACTTAATTATTATTATTTTCATCAGCTATTCCTTTTTTGACTATTTGTTACATTTAACTTGTTTCCAGTTCCAAATTCTCCCCCACAAATTGGGTCCTGTCCAACGGATTTTACGACTAGCCCAAATGGAAACCAATTCTTCGTTCAGTTCACAACACCTTCCTGTACAGATCCTAACGGAGATGCAGTAACCGTGACATGTAATCCTGGTGCTGGCTCTACTGTAGCCAACT
>JAIPMN010275625.1:0-11464 GCA_020650975.1 Apostichopus californicus
AGTCCTAATGTGAATACAATGTTGAGAAACAAACGAAGCAAGGCTTTCGACATCTTCTATCTACAATCGACTTTTCCTGCTGAACAGAAAAATATGACAAAAGGATATTTACTTATTAAGCAAATATTTTAATAATTATCAGAACCATTACAAAAACAAAGCTTTCTTTTAGACCATCACCTTTTACTTGCGGAATAAAAAGAAGATAATTCCACAGTTCTGATCCTAGATTATGTGGATGACCTCAATGGTAATGAAATTGTGGTAAACTTTGTTTCAAATTCAGACTTCACGATTGATGTACAAATAATATACGACATAATGACATAAGGGAACATAATACATTGAATGTTAACATCTCTGGAATACATATGATTGATCGCTCATAGCATCTGTGTAATACATTTGTGCCTATCTTTACGATGATTTTGGCGAATACTAAACCTGGCTGGTATTTTTCTTTACCGTTCGCAGATATCGGCATTACATTAAAAGAAAAGACGTACTCTGACGTTTAACGTTCGATTACTAAAGACTGCTTTATTACTAATATAGATTGAAATTCAACTTTATTAGAAAAAATATATAGTTTATTTTGAACTAAATGATAGTATGCTGTTTAGTTATGCTGTTTTTGATATAGTAATGTTATTCTCACGTATATTATATTAAACCTGCCAAGGGTTCAGTGACTACAGTTGAAACATTGAAAACAAAATCGAAATTACTTATCTACTCTCTTATTGTTGTCAATTTGAACACGAAAGAACGTGTCATGCGTTTATAATACATCGTTACTAATTAACTAGACTTGTTTTGAAATGCATTTAATTATAATCTGAGCCAAATAAGAGACACTATAATGCTTACCGTCCAGTACGGTAAGGCTTACGATTTTCGACATTTTAGCTTAAAAATGTTCTTCAGCCAATCAAGAATACAAATGAAAATAACAAAGTTTGCTTTCGGAAACTATAATGAAAGCTAAATTCTTGAAATCATATCATTTACGTGAGATATTCCTTCAAAATATTATATCTTTAGGAAAAAGTGAAACATCTTTCGGAGTCTGGTTTTGGACAGTATGTGTGGTATTCGATTTATTGGATCATAGTATTCGACACGTTATTTGCAATTTCAAAAATAGAGCAAAATTGTCTTCTTTAAGAGAGAAAATTCTTTTATTTTAACAATAGACAAATACTCGTCTACCAAAAAGCCTACAGGGAACCATTAACATTCTGTATTGTGAATTCGAAATGTGACATTCGTCAGTTATTATGAGTTTCTTAGTTTATATCCCAACAGGGACGACCAAGGATTGAATACGAATTATCTATTTTAAGGGTCAGGGACGGGGGACCTGTGTGCCATTCATTGGAAATCTTGAAAACTCCCAGGCAAAATGAAACTACTGTGCATTCAGTAATGCAAATTTCTTTGCGATGTCTTTCTTTTTTGCAAGTGGACGACTAACGGTAAAACACAATGGTAGCCTAATTGTCAGTGCAAGAAAGGAACACCTAATATTTATGATAAGACACATTTTTTTTATAAGTTTCAATAAATTTCTTTCACAAATAGTGGACTACGTCCCAAACCTGCAGTCTGTAATACAATATCTGAGCATTTGGTGCTAATATAGTCAAGATACATCCTATATATCAATTATGCAGGGTTGTTGCTGAACAGATTATAACTTGTTTTGTTAGAAAACCATTTGGGTGGATTTTAGACAATAGATAACCACTCATGTCAAGTCTTAATGCGGGTCATATTAATAAAAAATGAAATTTTGTCAGTATACTTTTACAATAATTACGAATTTGCGATATTCGCGCAAGCTAGACATATAATTTTGGATGAGTTTCTGAACTGGATATTTAAACAGAAACGAAATGAAAAATATAGAGGCTCTCCAATTATTTGACTAGAGAAAGATATTACGTCCGAAGAACTATGGTTTCCAATAAAGGTACCGTAGTAACATATGCTGGTATCAATTAACAGCAAAATTATTCCTTATCAATGGGTTATTGATTTTAGAAGCAGATGATGGAAACCAAAGTTTGAAGAAAACAAAAAAAGAGCGTGTGGGTCGGGGGGATACAACAGTTGCCAGTAAATGAGACGTCAGAATATGACATGGAGATGACATTGAAGTTGCCTAGTATGCAATAGGTTTGATTAAGGACAAAGTTAATCCATTCTGAATATTGTAAATGTGCTTCAATGATTTGCAGTGAATATCCGAATCTCACTACAACATTGTTTTTAATTGCCTGAAATGGTTAAGTTGAGTTATTGTGAGAAATCGGGACATCCCCTTTAAGCCTCAGCAGTATCGTGAATTACTATGTGTCTCTTTTCACGGCCGTCCGTCAATCACTTTACGGTTGAGAGCCTAAATAACATTTGCCCTAACAACTTATACTACGAAATTGATCAACTGTATAGTTAAGTGAATAGAAATGGTTTTACTTTGTCATGGCATTATCGCCAAGCTCGCAGAAATACGTTACCTCAGCGGTTTCTATTCCCTTTGTCTTTCAATAATAATTATTGGCTATTGTGTGAGTTTTTTCATCATCTCAGAGATGTCGGAAGAATACGAATACTTTAGTATTATTGCAGTTGTATGTTATTAATGAAATACGTACTGTTTGACTCGTTAATCTTGTAATCTACATTGAACTTTTACATTAAGTTTACTTAATAAGTAGTAAACAAACTGTTTTTGTAAAACATCATTTCTATGGTGAACCACACACATAATCTCAAACATGAACTATTAGGGTCAGGAATCCTGATGAGAAATTGCAACACTTTAAAATTTCAAATGATTGAGACGAAACCATCGCGCCGTTATTACTTAGTAGTTTGATATTAGTCATAAAGCGCGTTCCTTGACTAATTGTGCATACGTTACTACAAGTCTAAAACTCAAAATTTATGTAGAGAAATCTAAAATCCCTAAGATGATAAGAGGTTTATTACACACACCTTGATGAATATCTAAGGTTTAATTTAAGGATATATTGTATGATTGAACAGATATAATTAGAGACGAGCTCTTAGCTTATATACATATCTGTCCAATTGTGAATAGCTCCTAATAAAGTTGTGTACATTTCATTTGTCACTTGAAATTATGTTGTATTGTTGAGATGATAATGAATATGTATCTAATTAACTTTGTTACGTCCCTTGACAACCCAAAGTCCACCGAAATATGATGTTAATTCTCAAGTTGACAGAATCAAGGAAACCTGAAACTTTCACAAAAAAGAGAAGTTTTGAAAATCTTCATGGTACTGCATATGTCAATATTTTAAATATATATTTACCTTTCATTGAAATAGGAATGACATTTTTGGAAAACATTATCCAATGTGATACATTGCAAGATTTGAAAATGAACATTTAACACAAAAAGTATTATCTCTAGTTCTCATTTGTGTTCTATTTAAGGAATCGGGAACGTGCCAAAACAGAAAACTCGACCATTGAGATGACGGATACACCAAGGGGTGGATCAATAACAAGGCAATCAAGTAAATTTCACATGATGTTATTTATATAATAACATTGTTTTCAATATATTTAAGGGTTATCTTTGCTTTGTAATTGTCATGTGGCTCTAACAGTGAAGGACAATTGGAGAGCATTTTACATGATATAGTAACGCAGGGTCTGCATCTTGAAAATTATTCTGTTACCTTGTGTTATCGTAACATATTTCAATGATCAGTGCAGCAAAGTAAACATACAACGGAGCTGCATTGGTAATATCAATAGGGTAGATATGCATACTTATTATATAGAAATTATCGACTCTTGCGAAGATATAAGCTTCAAGCAGTAACGTGACTAATTTTTGAAGTCGACATTTATTTGTAAGTCATCAGTCGGCAAGCTGCAATATTAATGTGAAATGTAATTTACGTCCGATCGTTTAATTTTTGTTTTAACACTTGTTTTTAATGTTTGCTTCATCATTGATGTCTCGCTTTTCACAATATTGAATTCTTATACCAATTAAATTGTTGTGTACATTTTGGGATGTGTTCTTTTAAAAAGGCATTCACACTTCTCCTTGTTCTTTGTCACTTTAGTTTCACACAGAACCCTACCAAATATTCTTGTAAGGTAAGACCAGTTTTGTACATAACTTTAACGTGACACAACAATTCCTAAACTTTTAGCTGCCGGAATGATGCAGATTGACTTTATATATATAAGTTCTCTTCATTCTCTTTCAGACCTGATTTGCCCAAAATACCAAGTGATGAAAATGTCTCTGACGGTTCCAACGAGTCAGAAAGTAAGAACCATCTCATCTCACTACTAGAAATATATTCTGTTTGGCATAGTTGAATGTTCCTAAAAATCGTTGTATAGTCCGTGAAACCACATCTTGGTTGAATGTTTACAGGCATATTGGTGTTTTTGTTATTCAGAATACATGA
The DNA here is from genome assembly GCA_020650975.1 of Apostichopus californicus. Lineage (NCBI taxonomy): Eukaryota > Metazoa > Echinodermata > Holothuroidea > Aspidochirotida > Stichopodidae > Apostichopus > Apostichopus californicus. Next base: position 4,470 of record JAIPMN010275625.1, read on the forward strand.
TTTTACAATGGTATCACATTCAAGAACAAATCAACATGTTTAGTAAGAATTTACAATTCTGTGAATAACATAACCTGTTTTAAGCCATTTCCTGGATTAAGGAGTAATTTATCCAGCAACACCAGGACTATCAACTTGCAGCAACCATATCTAAATTGAAAACATGATATTAAGATCATTGAGAAATGCGATTTATTCCCGACAATAACGAGTACTTGTATGTTTCTTACACGCAAGTGTCATTCTATCTATCACCGGAATATCTCCTTACTTTCTATCTATGATTTGCGATTAATTGTTTAAAGCTGTGCGTTGTATTTTACTCCGTCTTCGTTTCTTGTAAAGGAGATTTTGAATTTCACAATGTGGTGCCAACTATGTTAAAACAACCATAAAGTAACGTTCGCACGTGAACTTCTATTTATAGCTCACGAAACATATTTATATGTTGTGGTATACCCTCTAATCATAGTATGGTGTATACTGCTTATTTATTCTCTTGGTCCATACCAAACTACTCTTCTGATTTCGAACATATGTCTTACGTAAACAAAATTTTCCTAGGTTAATTCAGAGCAGCAACATATTTAAAAGAATACATCTGTAAAGGGAAAGAAACAGTCTACTGTATGGTATCGTCAATCATAACAAAGCGACGATTGTTTTTATATATGTTAATTTATTTAAATCAAAAATAAATATTGTGCCAAAATGGTAGATGAGCTGATTGTAGTGTGACTTCCGGTAACAGATACCGTAAATACCCTGATTTTTGTTGTTGAAAAATGTAATGCACACAATTCAAAAGGAATTAATTTAATAGTAAAAGACATATAGCAGGTTTATTTTCTCGTCCATTCTTAGATTACTACATCACGACTGACAAAAGTCCCACACAGAGAGGCGTGTTTGGAGACAAGGACATTTGCTTTATCATGAATATTAAGTTGGATCAGTGGCATAGCAGGTGGATGGGAACAATACCGGCCACCAAAGGAACAAAGAAATGTGTGGTGCTGACGACCGTCACTGGTAAATTCATATCCTTTATATTGCCCTGTATGGTTCCGAGATGATAATGAAAAGATAAGTTTGTTAGTTTCTAACCATAGTTATATACTTGTATTTTCCAAGGTTTTCCAAAAAGAACCAAATGTTTTGCTGATGACTTCAATTGTAATTAAATAGTATATCATGTCCTACAATATGTTGTATACTTGAAATGTCAAATACTGGAAATGTCAACTGAAATAGTAAAATGCCTTGTGACTTATTTAATGTTGTAAATTTGTTGATGCAGATGAAGTTTTTCGAAGAAAAGACATCCATTGGGATGAGTTCGTCAAAAGGACCCTTGACCTGCCCTTAACGAAACATCTTGTTAAAGTTGAAGGAATTGGGATACTGAAAGGTAGGTACAGGACAGATATAAATAAATTCTAACATTTTCAGGAGACACGACCATGTCATCATTATTATTGTTATTGGTAGAGATAACTGTCATGAACTATTTCCCAAAGAAGCTAATAGAAATGTTACTCCATGTGGGAGATATCACATCCTAAATGTTTTTACAAACACAAGGCTGAAGACTTGATCAAGTATAAATATGACATCATCGAGCCACATATTCGTCTCCCCCACTATTATTAAAATGGTTATTTAGTACAGTGGAGATGGATTTTGCAAATGATTACCCAAGAAATCGCTTATTATGACCTCACCATGGCATTGATGTCGGTGTAAACACCCTTAGCTTTCAACCACATCTAAGCCAATTGTGCAAATTTGATAAATGGAGGAGGAGGATGAGAGAAGATGACTTTAAAAGTTACCCAATGACAATAGCTTTGTATCAAATATGTAATTATATTTCTCTTGTTTTTTTTAAGCTAAACTTAACTTAGTACAAGAACACTTTGCCTGTGAGACGCTCGACAGTTGGCTAGTTAAGGTATTTAGCCAAGAGACATTTGAGAATACTATGTTCTTGTCTGAAGTGATGGGGATCATAGCTGGACTACTAGAAGGATTAAACCTAATTCATTCGTACGGGGTAAGTCTTCAATAAATTTAAGTGATTGAACAATCATATCTATCAGGGTCAGCATTATGGTATTTTTTTACAACAGAAATGTAGAACTAGATGTTAACTTATATTATATAATCTTTAACATATCCAATCAACCATGAAATTCTCTTATATGTCTTACATTGATTGTATACTTTAAAGAATAACCATAGCATAGTGTTGTCAGTTATTAAGAAGATACGCAATAAACGCATATGCATATGCAATAGTCACTACTGGGCCTTATCCAAAAATGTTTATTATTTATTAAGTAAACATAACATATATTAATTTATTACTCAAATAAAACGAAAATTAATTACTCAATAATTTCCATTTTAATATGTATAACATATGAAAGTTAGTTAAAGCTCGTGAGAGATGTATCCATTATCAAACTATCGGCTTAAAAATCACTAAATATGAATAATTCTTGTTGACATAGCTACTCCTTTCTCTCACTTTTAAACATTCCTTGTACGAAACATTCTTTATAATATTTCTCAAGTTAAGTATTTACAAATAAAGTTCTCCAACGCAAAATTCTCTATTGTTTATAAGGTTTCTTCTTCTTACTCTCTCTAGTTTCTACATCCCGGCTTATCCAGCAAGAAAATATTACGAGTCGAGAAAGGTCAATGCAAGCTGTACGATTTCTGTCTTTCCGAAGATGCATCAAAAATCACAAGTTTTCGAAAAACTAAGGTACGTGTCAAATTGCCCGTGATGTCGTAGTGAAGTCGTGTAACATCACGGGTAATGGTAAAAAGTATCTATAATATCACTGGATTATAAAAATTAACCGATATAAAACGTCTCGATAGAGTTCATAAATGAAGCTTGGTTTTGATTATCTCTACAGATGCCATATTCGTTGAATTATTTCCCACCAGAAGCTCTGCATCGCAATGAATATTCACAGCCTAGTGATGTCTGGGCTGCAGCTGGTGTAATTTGGGAAGTAATTACTGGTAAAGTGCTTGAAACGTATTCTGAATCTCTGCTTTATGAAAAAGAATCATATGAAAAGAAGAAGTTATGATATTCATAATGAATGAAAGGTTGCTCTTTCTATGCATTTTTTTTTTTGTATTTTGTAGATATTTGTATATTCAGATAATTTAAAAGAAAGTAATAGAAAATGTAATGAAAAAGGACAAATCAAATTGGTATCCCTTTAATGTGACTAATTTTTGAAGAACGAAGTAGAGGAAACGTACCTCGTCAAATTGACATTAGTCATTTGTGTGTTCTATGAACTGTAAATATGAAAATGGAATGTGATGGATAACTACAGGAAAAGTGATTTTCATCTTAATAATCTCTCTCTGCCTCAGTTAGAAAGTTTATCTCTTTTCGATTCGGATGTGTCTGTTTCAACTAATCGAGATAACACACCTTTTACGGAAATGAAAATAATCTAAAACTGATTCATTTTTGAGTTTCATCTATACAATGAGTTACCATTCACAAAAATACATTATAAAATGGAAAGTAGCTTTTCCGTACTAAGTTAACTTGAAATCTGGCTGTAATTTGATATTCTCTATCATTTCATAGGTAAGCTTCCATTTCCCTGTTCAGAAGATAGCACTACAGCAGAACAGTCTGTGGCACCCTCAGTATCACAGGTTACTCACTATGAAGAAATAAGGTAAACAACAATGCCAAAAAATAAATCAACTTCGAGAACTCTTGTTTTTTTTTATCCATTGTTTTCAATACCTATCCTTGTTTTTATTTTTAATTATTTGTAATGAAAGAAGTATCCCAGGCTTCATGTAGCGTCACGAATCACGATTGTGGCAGCTCAACGCGTATAGTCCACAGTAACTTGAGAACGGTTATGGAATGATAATAGACGGTTGGTTATAGGCACTGCGCCCTGGGCGTCTTCGGGCGGATACCGGCGCAATACCAAGTGTTTACTATTCTATTCTATTCTATTACGAAACCACCATTTTATTACAATATCAATTTTGGGAAGAAAACTTATCAATATTGTAAATGATAAAATTCAAAATAAAACAGTAAACCTTAATCGAGGATCACTCGTGAAGTTTTAAGAAAACAAAGTCACGAAATGAAGTTTGAGTTAAATATTTATTATATTTTACAACAGGCGATTAACTTAACAGTATTCATTATCAATGTTAGGGATTTATTTTTATATTAAAGGAATATTTAAACTAGCGAAATAAGGGAGATCAAAATCGACCAACTGAAAACACGCAATGGCTATGTTATCTAAATTTTTCTACATAAAACAATTCATTTACTTATTTGGCAGAAAAGAAAATGATGGAATAAAATAATATGAAAGACATTGTTATAACATTATATCTTATTATGTTAGATCGCATAATTGTATATATTAAATTGGTGATTTTATTTTGTTTAATACTAATAGAAATAAACAGTTATACCAATGCTGGCACCAGGTCTGTCCTCAACGTCCGACTATTCGAGAGCTCAGGGAATCTTATCAAGAGGTAAACTAGTTTATGAATAGTCAAATTTTGTTTTTGCAATTATTTGTTCAAATTACTTTCTTCCTATAACGGTAAAAAAACGTTGTTCTATGTGATCCTTTTTTCTTAACGCTTCAAGCAGGCACATAAATGACTAAGCTTTACGTATTGGTATCTATTTTCTACAACCTATCGTCTCGATCTTTGTAATGTTATTGAATTTATTCAGGATAGTAGGATGTTTATCTTCTTTCATGCCAGCTTGTTTCTTAACATACCCTTACATATATTTTCATAATACAGTCGCATAATTGAAGAATTGTTTTTATTTTACTGTTTTTCGCTTTCTTTCTTTTCCTCTCATTATAGATCTTCGAAAAATTAGCTGATAATACTTACGAGATTCCACGTATGGACTTGTACACTTCTATGAAAAGTAGTACGATATATAATAAGGATAAAGAAGAAGTGTACAATGATACTTATACTGCGGTACCATAAGGAATCATTTCTGCACTTCTTTGAACACCGTTAACACCGTGTGATAATGACAAAGATAACGTATCCATTGACACTTGTACTGCGGTATTACAAGGAATCATTTCTGCACTTTTTCAATACTAAGACAATGAACACTAAGGACAAAGATAAAGTGTACATTGATACTTGTACTGCGATATCATAAGGATTGAGTTATGCACTTATTTCAATATTATGACAATGAACACTGGAGGTTATTACACAGTGTATTATTGACACTAGGCTTTTGCTTTGATAATTAGCATAATCAGTTGTAATTATCCTTACTAATCTTACATGAACTTTCATGTCTGTGCTTTTGTGTACATATTATACAGTTGGGCAAATGTTAAGCAATTGTGCACCCTAAATAGTAGTAGTTCAATAGTTTTAATATGTACCCATAATACGTAATCCTTTATTATGTACTATGGTTACATATTACAACTATGTGAGTATATTGTACACACCGTATATGCTGTCAAGTGCACATGTATCAATGTCACTCTCAAAGTCCCTGCGTGAACACGAACACTATACTTGTATATATGTTGTTTCCGTAATAAGTACGTAGCTGAGCTTCAAGTTTAAAGTTTTACTGTTTGAGACATAGAAATGTAAAGGAGAGATATCTGAGATAATTAATTCACTAATAGTATGAAACGTGGAATATTCCATGAGCAGGTGACTTATCTTGCAAGTTTGTTTTTCGAATTTACATTTTGTTATGGAATTCTTTCCCGTTACTTGTTTCCGTTTCATTTTCAATGGAATCATTCTATTTTTATTAGTTAGTAGTTATTGCCTTCTTTCTAGAGAAACAAATTTTAATTTTACGATAAATTGCTGACATTTGAAGAAAACAAATTTAACTCTCTATTCTAAAATATTGAATATCCTAGTCAGTTTCTTATTTAATTTACAACAGAGAAAGTTCGTATTTTACAGTGACAAGACGTTGAGGAAATTCCCAAAGGATTTAATGATTTAAAAGTTTCAACTTGTACATACTGCACGATAGCTGTATCTAGGTATATATAACTGTGTGTTGTAGTGAAAAACTGTTACAGACATATCAAAATGACTGGCAGTGAAAATACAATCGAAAGTCCTAAAGGGAATATTTGTAACGGGCATTGAGGTTATTTCTGTGAAGCTAGTTAATAAATGTGTTGTGCGATAGCCTCTTATGCTGTTACCATTCATTTCACTTTCATTTTGTGGCGACCTTAATGAGTTGTTAAAGTGAGGGACACAATACTTGGCAATGTTGCAATGGTGTATAGGACTATATGTTTATTTCGATATTACTCTCATCAAATGAGACCCTTTAAGTTAACGTGTATTTAGCAAGGAAAGCGTCAATTCCGATGTATCAGAGTGTCAATTCAAGCTCGCTGTTTTAAAGGGACCCACTTTATAGTAACGTAAATTTCATGTAAATAAAATGACTTCTCTCTCTCCTCCTCCGTCTTCGTGTGACTTCCATTCATTACTAATGATATGTTGAAGGTACTGAGGTGTACACTGTAGGTTATTAAGTTGCTAACTCTTTGCATTATAATACTGGGGGTATTTGTGTTTAGTTTTACAATTATGTTTTTAATACTTTTTAAACTCTTTTACCTATATATTATGTTGTACTTATCCTTAAAATGGGGTCTTACACACCTAAATGATCGTGAATAAAATGTGGTCGGTTTTCAATAAAATAGTCATAAATATGGGATCAAAGTGTTACTTATTATTGATCATATTGTCTGTGTGGTCTTTCTTTTTTAAACCCCAGTTTGGATAATGTTTCATTTCAACAACAAATCCGCTTCTAGAGATTACAAGCTTCAAGTGTCGAAATACCCCTCACACTTTCATGCTTCAGTCAATTTTCAAAACTATCAAAGAAAGATAAATATAAATCGTTTTCAATCGATATT
>JAIPMN010275675.1:0-10991 GCA_020650975.1 Apostichopus californicus
GACGTCATATATGGATGTAAAATTCCATGCATGTGTGTAAATGACTAGCACTTGCCATTTTCTTTACTATATGTGATGCTATTAACCTTACGAATCGAAAGCTTTATGAATTCCCACATAAAGAGGCAAATTCCAATCCTTGATACTATTAGATTACTCCGCAATACAAGTTTTAATCGAAAAAGTATAAATAAAGAGAGGGATTTTTAAACTACCACATAAAAACGCCAGACCCCTTCGTTAATCAGATCTAATTTTATAAGTGCGTGACTCTGAGGGTAATCCTACCGAAAATTATTGCTTACGACTAACTGCACGAGTGAGAGAAAAAAATAGAAAAAAATATCAGCCTACCATGAATTTCATGGGAAATATTGGACTCCTTATTTGGGGGTTCCATTCTCGTCAAATATCTACTTAGTTATATGAACTTGGCATTAACTCGAAGTACTTGTCCTGACCATATAAAATTTAGTATTTAAGATAAAGACAAAATCAAGATCCCTTCCCACAAATACGGAATCTCATTGAGACTTACTGACATTGGAAAATGCAACTTGAAAATTGGCGGATCGTCATGGTTAGGACCGTACAGACACAGGGATGTTAATACCTTTCTGCTTGACCGATATTAATAGTATATGAAGAAAAGGGACACGTTGTAAATAAAGTATATTCCTTACCCACTTGCCTTCCTGACCCCACTAGTTTCCCATTAATGATGTTTTTGATTTGGCTCGTTTCAATTGCCTATTTCGCAAGTATAATATACATATAAAAGGTCAATTGAATGTATTAAATGATTTTCATGTCTTTTCACTGTATATAGTATCAGCAGCCGAGTAAGACGAAACTCTATGTTATGGCCGTAACAGTGACAATTGTCACTCTGTTGGTGTTATCGTTTGGTGTATTCTACCTAGTGTTTTCTGCGCAGAATCCAAAGGTTGTGAACAACTTGACGACGGGAGATGGAGATCAAGTAGTTATAATCAGGGTTAGTAAAGGAACCTAACGTCAATTAGGCCTAAGTGCAAAACAATATAAACGGAAAAGGAAATCAATGTATACTTCGGATATTAAAATAAACTTCACACTGATGAAAGACTACAATTTTGATTGAAAGATCGATTATTACCATGAACCGATATCGGTTTTAATATCAAAATATTGCGATGGCAGAGTTAGGGTGGGGCTTGGGGTGAAGAAGGATGAATATGGGTGGGCAAGTGTGCACGAAGGATGAAGAAGAGTGGGCATGAAAAAGAGTGGGCAGCGATACATCATGGGACTGGATGTGGTGATGGAGAATGGATGCATTGTTTGCACATGTATTTAGTGTCGATGTATGCAGTTGTTACCTCGGTGTAAATTATTGAATGAAAACTGACAAGAATGTTGTCTTATTCTCTTTACAGGAAGTGGCTTTTGAAATGTTTGATGGCGTTCCAAGAAACGAAAAAATGATGGTCGAGGGAAATATTCTGATCATAGAGAATGTGAACGACGGATATATTGCCACATTTGACCATGACAAGGTAATACTTAAAGCTTTTTATTATTATTATTATTTTTGTTATGTAGCAATATTTTTCCTCAAAATTATCAAATTTAAAGAATCAAACTTACATCACAATTGATCAAACCATAAGACATACTAAAACATCAATATCAGCTTAAAGCATTTATTACAGATGTCTCGCGTTTTGTCAAGGGAAGGGATAGGGAGCGTAGAGTTTCCATGGTATCCAGCTACTTTTAAGGACTTAAACGCAAGAGCTGTTATGAATTCTTTCTTTCTACTTTTGTCTTTCTCTTTTTGATTTAGAACATCATCATGATTAAAGATGTGAAAAACAACAATTGCTACTTCACTCCACTCGAAGACTACCCTGGAGACATGACTGTGGATAATTTAGACAATATTCTCCCCTTCTTCTTTCGAGAGGCTGATTCATCGTCCGATAAGGTAAGAAAGATATCCTTATCGTTAAGGAGGGGATCGGGGAGAAGGACGTGGTGGGTGGAGAGAGAGAGCGCGCGAGAAAAAGAGGTTGAGAGAGAGAAATGGAGGTGGAGGTGGAGAGAGGGTGGGATGTCTATATATTCATGTAGAAGACCTTCGTTTGTTTGTTTTGTTGCAGACGCGAAAAAATGATAAACTAGAAATATGTCACCATTTCTTTGTTATGAAAACAAGAGACTGGGTCAGAGTCTAATCAACCCAACATTATCAGGAGGTGTGTGCATTCCCCCTTCAAGTTGGTGGGACGGAAGGGAGGGGGGTGGTTTGTGAAGAACAAAGGGAACTGGTTTCGTCTTTCGATTGTTCGAATGATATGATCATTGCTATTATGAGGATGGAACACTTTATAAAAATCCTTTTCCTAAATAGGTAAATGCATATATGTTCTCAGACAGTTTACTCATATGGTCCCATTCTATCTCACCATATGCCACAAAACCTAGAAAAGCTACAGACAGTCCGATATCAGGTCTCTCTTCGCTCATGCGAATTATCTAGGCTGGTCATCATAATTCGTCATCATATGCAGGGACTCTAAAGAACTATTTGTAATAAAGCTCATCTTCTTTGTTTGTCGAAACAATAACTTTGAGGCAAATCAAAACGCGTAAAGATGAAATATCTCATCTATAGTGTATATTGACTGACCCTATATATATATATATAGGTGATGTGGATTGAAACATCCCACTAGGGAAATTCCCGAGGACGGTGTGTCTTAATGATCTTGCGTCAGACCCCATACATGTAGAGAGATTGATTGGAGTTATCTCATTATCGAATATCTTCAGATTTTCACTACCCCGAATGTCAAGTTAGTAGAGAAAATCAAATACCTTTAAATAACGGATATGTATAAATTAAAGTCATGTATTAATATTTGAACACGTAAGATTACTTTAAGATATTTGTATTTATTGTAATAATTGCTAACTTATCTCATGATTTAAATTTCCTCCTCTTTTTGCCTTGATATTCCGATAATCAAGTATCTCAATTAATACCCCTCTCCCTGAAGGAAAAGGAAAACTTTTGTTAGATGACCTCAATATGTTGATGTCAACTTAAAAGCAGAAATATTTCATCATTGTCAATAATTTACTTAAGAAAATTTAATAGGTAATAATTTTACTATGTATCAATTCAAGTTAGTACATTGTTAATCTTGTTTTCTGATAGGAATATAAATTTGGACAGTATTTACTTGTTGTTATTACTAAGGTTTCTAAACCTTTGAACAGGCGACTGCCTTTAATCGATATAATTTTGAAATGAATTTTTGTTTTCGATGAAGGTACTGAATCATTCCAATGCAAGGATGTATGCAGAACGATTACAACCGATACCAGCTGGTTTCCTCAAGTTAATCAATACAGCTGATCAATGTATTGATAGTTTATCCTTCTGGATTGAGCCAATGAACAACCAAGATACACGGATTGTGCGAGCGGCAGTAAGACAGCAAGCGAATGTTGAACCAGCAGTACCATGTGAACTCTGGGTAGTAGTAACAGATTGCGAAACATACTTTCTTACTGTTTGTTAATCGGAGGAGTTAACAATAAAAACTCGTTGAAATCATATGTAAAATTATTTTAAAACAATACCATTGCAATCCCTTTTTAAAATTTTTATGATTTTTGTCTTCCAATTAGCAGGAAATCGGTGTGTATTGGGGCCTCTTGCTATAAAGTTTAGTTCTGTATTGTACGTATACTAAAATAGTGACGTAACGATTTCTTAATTTTTGTTCAGCTCATTACCCGCGTTGACCTGTTACATCTCCATATAACAAATATTGCCTTCCCTTGTAACTTTTTAATTATTTTTAAGTTGATGCCACGAAGTACCACAGTCTTTGCCACCCTAATGGACTTTTGATTACATTTACGTTTCTCAGAATTCTTTTCACTTCCTCACAGTAATGAGGGAGGAAATTGTAGACAATTGTTATATAGTGAGTTTTCATGTCATGCTTCAAAAGCCTTTTATCGACGTATGATAAGTATGAATCCGGTTTCTGGGAAATGAAAGTTATATGACCTGTTAATGCTGTCAGTACAAGTGCTTTGAAGCGTAATATGAGAGGACATAATTTAGTGCATAGCGAAATTGTTCGAACTGACTGAAAACTTAACGGAAGCATAATATTTTCTAACCTATATTCTTAGAATTCATCCATCTCTCTGTGTGAGGGTGTGTATGTATGTATGTTTGATGATTAATTTCTTGATCTCTTAACACTTATTTGCTAAGATGTAGTTTTTATGAAGAAAAACTAGTGGGTGTATCATTATGGGGAAAATAATGAGTATTCAGTGTATTTTACACTTCATTACCGCCATTAAAAATGGAATCTAACGGGTTGTGTGGTTGTTCTCGATTTAAAAGTGTGCGTACTTACTTTCATGTACCAATGCACAATGAATATTTTACTGCCGTTTGAATGAATATATTTTCCTTACATTTTTCAACTCACATGTGTACGCATTTATCTTCATTCTCCTTGTGCAGTAGTAGCTCTACATTATTAACACTTAAAGGCAAAGGAATTGTGAGCCAGATCGAGCCACGTGGGCAGTTATGTCACCTGACCCACTCTTACATTGTGAATGTCAGAATACCTTATTCTTCATTTGATATTCACTGGGGCCCTCCTTATTTCCCCGGGCCCCTACTTGACCCCGGGCTTCGTGGTGGATGTAGACCCCCTCTGACCCACCCCTACGCCAAGCTTTTAGGTGGCCCTCGCTTGCTTTTTGAGGGAAAATGGTCAAAACACTAGCCTGGCAAGTGATTCATGTGAGATTACGCGTTAGGAGGGTAGACGCCAGGTAGTACATTTTAGAGCTTAATCGCTGCGAACCTCTTAGATCACTGCATTGCATGAAATCTTGTTGAAGGAGGAATACGGTAGAATCTGGATGGTAACAATTTCACAGTCTCAGTCTGTGTGTTCCCTGTATATATACTCACCAAGGCGGAACTTCCCACCTCCACGATCTCCCAGATCGCAGGGGAGTCACAAGTCAATTACAAATATTATCCCAATTTACTTGCAAATATTTCTCTGGTAGCATACGCCCTGAAGTTTTTTCGTCACTTTTAAACACACCTCTTCACTCAGTAGTAAAGAGTTTTCGTACGCTGCTACGGAGGCCTAAAGGGGTCTAAAATTGCCTCAACTGACCCAATTTGTGCACCACATGTACTTCCATTCATGCACTTTAACATGCAAGCCACCATATATCCTGATTAATGCCATGTCAAAAGAAATGTTCTCTTATTGCATTTTGGCACTTTTCCTGAATGGAGAACATCCGGGCGGATTGACATAGACTATAATAGGAGTATGCCACCATCCTATCCGTTTTGTATAAAGAATCCTTATACTGGCCAAAAAACAAAAAAATAAAAAACAAGGTGTCAGACATCTCTTGTCTTGACGAACCGGTATTTCCTCGGCATACGAAAAATCTGTTGGCGCCAGCGGACTGGTCTGTATGGCCTAATCAAAGATTTTGTATAGCGCTGATGGATGACCCCTATACTTCTTAAACACAAACACGTGAAGTTGGTACACAAAAAACTTGATAATCGTTAAGTCCTTGTGTACTGCGTGTTCTAGCCTTTTTATACCCTAGTATACTATAAGCAACTACTTCAGTATAGACCGAAAGCACCTTTTTGTTGGCTCTGTGGTGTATGCTTATAGTGCGCCCCCAATTTTCCTCGCTTTTTTCTCGATACTAGTGTGTTACGGACAGATCCTCGGGCAAGTTTAATTTAGTGGACAAGCGCCCTCGTAGCATAAATAAACCCAGAGCTGTGTAGATACACCATACAATGCATATAGACTTTAGCTCTATATGGAAATAAGCTGCTACGATGGAGCGGACGAGCGTCCCGATCGTGCTAACATGTAATGGTATCGTGGAAGCATCGTGAGAGATAAAAATACGCAAGAGAAACGAACATTACAAACGTCTTGACCAGGACTATCCGTGTTCTCGCTCTATTGCTAAACACAGCAGTGAACTATCATAGGAAGAAGACGCGGTACCGTTTTAACGGTTTTTTAGAATGCTTTGGAGGGTTATTTTTAGAATTCCACTAGGATTTGCTGTTTCTTTGTTTAGTTTCTTTTGTAGGGGCCGTAATAGGGATTATAGGGATAATGTTCCTCCTGATCTTGTTTCCACTAAACTAAACCAGATGGTTCAACGTCTTTTGCAATGCCACTGTTAAATATTAGTAAAGTAAAATATCACGCATGTTTACTAACTGTAGTTCCAGTGAATATGCTACCACTTTGGATATTTGTTGTTACCTCGTATTAATTTCAAGCACGAAGTTGTTTTTTCTGTTGTTGTCAAAAATAAGAATTACTATATCTATAGGGGTGTATAACGCAATTCAAACAACGCAATTATTATCCCACCATCCGCCAGAGACGTAATCAGTGGGGAGGGGGCTGGGTTGGAGTGGTAGAGCAGTGACAAAGACCAACAATCCCCCCCCCCCCACATCTGCCCTCTACAATAGAAGGATTGGGAAAACATGCTAAAGCAAAGTCAGCAGACTTATTACTTAATTGGAATTATTAACTTTGTCCAAATTGACAGAGATCTTTGTGAAGAAAAAATCCCCCAAGAAGCTAGAAATCATCTTGTTACGTTGAGGAGATATCGTAGTTTCAAACATCGTGTCTGCGAGCCATCATTTTCTGAATCTGTGATGTCAAACTTCACCGTATTCTGACATAATTGACTTCCTTGTTGTTTTGTTGTCAGATGTTGTATGTAGGAATCAGAAGTTGGAGAAAATAGAGGGCGTCTGACATTAATTGCTTGGTTGGATTCATTGTTTTGCCCCTTTAAGGTAGAGTGGTAAGAGTGATGAGACTGACAACAATCACATGATTATGTCATGTGAAGAGTTGCAATATCTTAGATTCAGCATTTGCAAAGTCCTCCCCATTACAGATAGCAAACAATGTAAATAACTATAAAAAAAACGTTAAAGATTTGAAGCACGTGTGGACCGATAATGTTATATTTATACTTGATCAAGTCTTCAAACTGGATTGTGCAGGATCATTTAATTTTTTTAAATCTCCCAAATGTAATAAGATTTTATTCCTAGCTGTGTGTGGAAGTGTCAATGACATAGACCAATAACTACAGTTGGGTTTCTATCTCCTTTTAACACCTTGACTACTATATAACGTGATATCACCAAGGGATTGTGACAGACAATAACACTGATGGCGGCGTTAGGCATTAATCACTGATCAAAACATATATGTATAAATACAATACGGGAGTTGTAAACTTCCTGGTGCAATTAGAGAATTCATTTATGCATTTATGGAATAGCATCACCATACTGCTTCAGGCTTACTTCCACTTACTAAGGATACCTTGCCAACCAAATATCAATAAATGGGCTTATAAATATAGGCAATAAGTGTATGTCTCCCTCTTCTAGTACAAAGGCAAAGCATATCACCTGACGCTAAATAACATGATACGTGCGTTCTTGTACGTATTAATAACGACTGCGCGAGGGTTTTTATTTTCCCCATTATGAATGTCAAACGTGATTGGTCTAGTCTTGTTCAAGACCACGGGTATCTGTTTTCAGTATATACTCATGATCTCGAATTTCTACCAACCCGCCCTCTATTTAAACCTCGGTTGGCTGTCCAACCCACACTTTTCGGAGCATGCAGGGTCTACGGAATAAAAAAGAAGGACGCCATTAAATGGTAATGTGACGGAGTCGGTCGTATTCATAGAGCAGGATATAAGAACAAGGGGGCGGACTGCCCAAAATAGCTGTGCCAGCATTGAGATGTCGGCGCCATTACAAAAGCGGGCAAATCGTAATCGTAATGTCGTTTGCAGAAGCATGAAATAATACTGCCTCGCATTCGGTTGCATCAACCGGAGAAAGAAAGGAAGTGGTAATTCAATTCGTAATGAAGGATCTTAGGATATTGTCATATGCAAAGTGTCGTTAAAACAAAAACAAAAAACAAAGAAATTGCTTTCAATAAGTTTGGGCCAATGCCTAGGGCCTTTAGGCTAGGCCTATCCTAACGTCAGTTCTAGTAAGCCTAGGGTGAATAATAAACGTTTTCTGCCCTCTCCCTCCTCCGAAATAAGGGAAAATATTTTGCCCGATCGGCGGTGGCTCTTAGCGTGGGCCGTAAAATGGGGATGAAAAGTTGGCTGCCTCTCACCTCAAGCCAAACAGCTGGCTAAGCCCTTGCAGTGAATAACATAGATATATTTTTCGCTATGGGTGAAGGAAAGAAGTCTCCATCTTCATACCGGATTAAACTCTTTCAGAAGTTTTTTCGGATTAAACTCTTATTTATAGTACACGACTAATAACTTCATGTGGAATATCCTTTCGCGAAATGTGAATAAAACAGCCGCGGAGTTATAGTCTGTTTCATGGAGCAAGGAAAAGTCGCTATTTTCATATGGATGATATTTTTTTTTTAAGAAAATGGAAGATCTTGACTGTTGCATGTAATTTATTATCCCTGTTAATTTCTATGAGGATCATTTTCTTGAAAAATTGGATTATCCGGCAATATGTTAGGCAATTTGTTTAAGGAAATTTAACGAACGTGTCACCATTTCCATACCGTATGAACTTCTTGAGGAAAATTTGCAAGGAATTGGTGATATGAAGATAAGATAAATGCCATAGATTAAATTAATGAAGGCTCGGAATCATTTCTCCTACTTATTTTGGCTTTTACAGGGGAAAAACGTAATAAGTAACCCCAAAAAGTTTTGTTTAAGTTAGCTTAGGTCAAACAGCTGGCACACACCTACCCACACAGTGTGTAATGGCAGACGGCTCTCAATTTGGCCGTAAAACGGCTTTGTGTTAGCGGTTAGAGTTCCTTTATACCAGAGAGTTGTTAATACTATGAGTCCGCCTCTATTGCCATTTTACGCAGCTTGGGAAGTCTTGATTAACGCTATGTTCGGTCAAACTTGAAGGTTACGTATACCTACTAATTTAGCTATGAATCATCACGCACTGTTCTGTTCAAGTATAGAGCCGTTTACATTAAAACAATCCATGGTAACGAATTGAAATTGTTTATATGGCTTCTAACATTACGCTTGTCGGTTAAGCAATCGAATAATCGCTTGTCAAAACGATGGCAATTTTCTGGGAAACACAGGGTTTCCTCATGCAAACGTGAAAAAACAACATATTAGGGTGATTTTGGGGGAGGACCTCGTCTCAGCTTAGCTGTTTTGATATGTAGCCTTAAAAGTCACGAAACATGTATCAGGCAATAAATGCTCTGACTGTTTAAGTATGGGGTTGTGTTTCTGTCTTTAATTTCATACTTTGTTTGCTTTCTTTGTCCTTGCTAAGCTGTGTTTGTTATGTATTATGTGAAAATGCAACACCAACAAATAAACTGGACTAAACTGAATTAAGAGTCGAGTGAAAGAGACATCAGTTATCATGACACTTGGATTAATGTAAATGCGGTTAAACGTATATAATCTAATAAGAATATAGTGGTGATAGCGGTAACCTTACATATATATAAATGAATGGAGAATAAAAGCAAAAGACGAACAATAGTATATCATTTATTATGAAAAACAGTTGAACATATGCATACAGTACTGAAAACTGCATAGGTGCAATGTACGAAGACTCCAATGACGAGAATTTCATGATTTTGAATATAGCAATTTATAACCATAATGACATACACCAAACAAGGAGCGAGCAGTAGGTTTAAGTATACTACATACTCATTGATATGTCTAAAGATCTCACGAAAATGTAGTTCAAATTTGTATGAGAATGAATGCTGGTATGAAATATCATGCATCGTGATTTACATGTGGTAACATGCAAACCTGTTAGTCACTGGAGCCTCTGTTTAGGGTAATTTCAGGCTTATTCCGTGTGATGATAAATCTTGGTATAGAACCCTTATTGACCAAATTCTTGAGAGATATCAAACATGCTGTGACATCCCTGATATGGAGAAGCAGCTCAATAAGAAGACCCCTATTACAGTGCAAGGAGTATATTTAGAAACAAGAATGTAAGTCCGATTGACTAGCCTGTAGTAGAGCAGAGCAATTCCACAGAGTGTGAAAATATTGCACTGCTGAGATCCGTGAAGGAAGTTGGACAGATAAGAAATAAATTGGTCTGTTGGTTGGTTACGGAAGCGTATTAGTATCCACAATTTGAGCCTTTAGTACGTTGTAATGTGCGTTCGTCCAATATGATGTCTCGTATCGCCACTGGAAGGTACAAAATCATACATCTTCGTCATTATAGGTACTTAAATATGCTCCAGAAACGGTAGCTTTGGCAAATACAAATAACAAAGCCAAAACGCAATGGAGGCCTTTGTACATTTGCTGTGTGAAAATTTAGTCAACAGTTGCCTTTACGAAATTGATCGATGAATACAATTCGGTTGTAGGGATGTAGGAATGTACGCTACAAGGCATGGGTTATTTTGTGTCAAAACATGTAGATAACAATCCAATGTGTATTAAATAAATATAGTAAAAATGCTATCCTTTACAGGAATTGGCTGGTATACCACGAAGAGAGAAAATGATGGCTGAGGGAAATATTCTGACCATAGATAATGTGAATGACGGATGCACCGCCAGCATAGACTATGACAAGGTAAATAAACGTTGACGGAAAATCGATCCTCAACATGCCGGTGATTAGAGACTTTGTTATCATTATTTAGCAGAGTCCTGATACGGTGGAGCAAGGGTAACAGGGGACCCCACCCCCTTGTTTTGTTAAACTCCCACAAGTTGTTTAGTTTCATAAATGCAAACCAATGAAAGCAGTGAATTGAGTTCAGGTTTCCTGGTTCAAAAAAGGTTCATATTTTCACCATGAATGTAATGAAAGCCTTCGTAGCTTATATATA
>JAIPMN010276052.1:0-11607 GCA_020650975.1 Apostichopus californicus
ATGAATGTGCGAAACAAGGCACAAACTGGGCCAATGGATTTTCTCGTCTTATTATAGCCTGCATACCATTATACCGGCCACTCATGTTTGCCGCATTGTCGTATGATTGGCCTCTGCAGTTTGCAATATCTATGCCTATAGTTCTGAAGAAACTTAACAGAGCTGTCGCTTGTTGCTCGCCTGTATGGCCGGTATTATCTAAAAATGTTAACAACCGCTCCACTGGCACACAAATCTCAATATATCGCACTACTACAGTCAGCTGATCGGTATGACTCACGTCAGGGGTAGAGTCAACTGTAAACGAAAAGTATTTGGTTTGCTGCAGCCTCGACACAATGTCTTCTCTTACCCTCATTCCTAGAATCGCAATCAGTTCTTCACAGATAGTCGAAGAAAGATAGTTAGTATGACCTGTGCCTTTGTTTGCATGTGTCTGAATATGTTTCGCTAGAAAGACGTCATATTTTGCCAGGAACTCCAGCATACCAAGATAATTTCCGTTATGATGCGTTCCAATAATTTCATCGGTTCCACGGAATGATAGCCCGCGTTCAGCAAGGAATGTGATGACATCGACGCATCTCCTAAGCACTTCCCGCCAGTACCTTTGGATTTCACCACTTTGCACAGCAAGGTCATGGTCAATACGACTAGAAACCGTTGATCTCTTCGAAAAAGTGACAACATTTTTACAGTGACAAGTTGAGCGCTCATGATCTTCTAAAGTCCGTGTTGCATTTTTCCAGTTATCAAATCCCTCAAAAGACGGCACCGACACCACCAAACAGTTTGCACATAAGACAGTATATGTTACCAGTTGAACTCGAATAGCAGAGCCATGACCGCTTGATAATTTCACCATTGTGAATTTTCCTACGAAATAGTCCTTTCGTGCATGAGCGGGACTTTCGTCCCTTTTCACCTGTTTCTCTGACGGATGTCTCGAAAGGGCCATCACGTTTAAGTAGTCCAGTTATATCACAAGAAACCCAGTGGTCAATCATGTTCTTCTCCAGTATCATCAGTGTGAGTCACATTGTCTGACTCATCCAGGTTTGGATTGGTTGAACACTGGGATGCATCATCATCATCATCAAGTGTACCACTACTTGATGTACATGGTAACAGTTGCGTATCATCATCAACGCCACCAATAACGCTTGTAGTTGATTTTGTTTCAAAATATTCTGACAGTTTTTTAGTCTTTCTCGTAAGTGACGTTTCTCGTTCATCCTTGTTTTTTAATATCGTCCTTTTTTTAGCTCCACTGAGATATTGCCTCGGAGCTCTGGATTTATGACGATCCATGACTCATGCGCAAGTGGGTGGATTATCTGGTCTGGTATAATCCTGCAATTAACAACAGAAAGAAGACACACATTAAAAAAAAATGAAAAAACAATATTACATTATTATTATTAATTATTCTGGCACAGCGCCCTCATTCCGATAAATAAATGGACGTGAGCATTCATCTGTCATTACATGAAACACGAACTCACAAACCGCTCGTCTGAGCTGGAGTTTGGTCGCCATTACGCTAACACATTACCGTGGGCTATACTGCGGGGATTACCGTATATATCACATTTTCAATGAAAACTTAAATTGCGAGATTGTGAGAATAGACATGTGCAAGCACCTGAAAATACCACATATCCTTTAATGTATGTATAGGTAACAAATGCATATAATACGGTTAACTTGGCAAATTGTTGCTCCAAAAGCATGTTAAAATATCCAAATAATAATTCAGACAGTGAACCCTATGCAATCACTGTGCTAATATTCGTTTTCATATCACGTTAAAAACCGAAGTTCTAACATCATATGCTACGACCAGATCTGACCATTTAACTAATTAATCATAATTAATTAGTGAATATATATGTATTCAGTTACTCACCAACTGTTTTTGTTGACACAAAAACCGTACGGATTGGAACATGAAATATATGAAATAGTACGGACGACCTTTTGGCAGCTTTAACTTTTGTCTTAGCTATCTTGGATAAAATAGGTGGCGCTATAGGTAAATACCCTGCCGCTACAAGTACCATACCGAATTATTTGTTGTTGACAGTTGTTGTAAACTATTATAAAAATTGTCAAAGATACTAGCAGTGACAAATTTATACTAAGTTTGGGGAGGACTCAGGAGGTGGATTGAGGGGTGTGGGAGTTATAAATGTGTGTTAAATATTTTTGTTATCTAATGTGGGGGGCCCCTAAATGTGGGGGGCCCGAGGCCGAGGTGGCCTTGCCTTTAATCCGGCGCTGTGCGTGCTGGTCGTCCTTTTGTAGTTTTTTGAATGTTTCAGTGGGTGGTTGGGTGTTTTATCTCTGCAGATCGGTGGGCGTATGTACTTTGTTGGCTCGCTTGACCTGAGTTTCGTTTGTAAGAATGGGATGGTTCGGTAGTGCCGTTTGGCCGTGACGTTTTGTATCCCGCATGGCGGGTCACGTAAAAAGCACTCACATGGCACTCTACCCTGCCAACATTGTAGTCTGGGTGTGAACATACACAAGGAAAGCTCCGAACGATTACCAAATTCTCCTTGCACTTCGGAAGAAGGCACGAGAACCAAATGATCTGCGAAAGTTTGAGCAATGCATTTAGCAGTTGTTCCAAAGACAGTGCCCTCGATCTGTATTCTTTGTACTTATTTTTAGGGCATATTCAAGGACATCGCTGCAGATATTGAAGGGTTGGGAGGTACCAGCTCAGCCAATATCAGACCATTATGCCCAACTCGCTGGCACAGCGTCAACCTGCATATTCAAAACTATGAAGCAATTCTGGCCAGCCAGGAAAAAATGTCCCACGGGATATCCGATACCTCTGCCAAAACAAACGGCCTCCTTGATAGATTTCAGAAAGCAGAGGTTATCCTTGCTTTGAAAGTGGCAAACAAACCACTAGCATCACTGGAAACACTCAACCGTGGACTTCAGTCGAAGTCGAAGCTAAAAGTTCAGGTGACAGTTAAGGTTGTTATTAATAGCATTTAAAAATAACATTGAATGGCAGGGACATGTAAAATGAATATGTTGGTAACAGCTAAACATGTTCATGGGCAATGTAGTTCAATTGACCAATTTTAGTTACTGAAACTCCTTTACTTTTTTGGCATTTTCGGAAATCACGAATATGTTGCTAAGACCACTGCACAGCTCGAAGAGCTCCGTAATGCTGAGGCACTTCACGAAATCTTTAGAGAGTCGAGTCTAGCAGCAGACAAGTACGACCTAGACCCGCTTCAGATACCAAGACGGAGGCAACCACCAAAGCGGATTACAGAGCCAGCTGCAGGCTACCAACCCACAACTGCTGAGGAATACTACAGGATACAGTAAGCTTCTTGATGGGGATGCTTGGCAATCTTCAGGAGAGGTTCGATATTTCGTCCAATGCTGGCCTTTCAGATTACAATGATCTGCAAAAAATTCTTACAACAGGTACGTTTCCTTTTTAAATTTTTAATGTAAACTTACCTGGTAGATTATATGCCCATTTATGTCAGAAAAGTATTCCAGATAGTACTGTTTAGACTTTTTGTTTTCTTATTGATAGGAAACGTTGACGAAGTGATCGTAAAGATACCCAGAGCTGTCAGATCTAGGGGTCTGTCTGTGGGTGTGTAAAAAAATAGTGCTTTTTACGTGCGGGATGTAAAAAAAATAGTTTGGTGTGGAAAGGGTACCAATACTATTGCTTAACTTCCATGAAATTAACTTTTCGATTTATGAGCATCTTTCTATGTCAACCAATATGACAAATGTCCATGGAGTTACATAACTGTAAAATTGTCACTGATAATTTATCATGGAAGGAGGGGGGGGGTGGGTGGTTGAGAGAGGATAGGAACATAAAAAAATATGGCCTAAGTTTACAGTTTTAGGTCATTTTGGGTATTACATTTGAAGTGCAACATAAAGTCCAGGCCTCTTTCAGGAAATGATACACAGAGTGGACACTGAACAGCTGCGAGAGCTCGTTCTGCAGTTGATGCACAGCTACCCTGCTCTCTTTTTTGACATTTGGGAACGTCAGCGGCATCCACAGAGTACGACAATCCCCAAACTCACCTGGCTGGTGCACTTGTGAGAGGTGCAGAGAAATGCCGACAGTAGAGGAACGGGTGTGCTGTCTAGGGACAGGTGACAACTGTCTCTCTCTTAGACCGATCAGTACTGTTTTTTAATGTTTTATCTGGAACCCAAAATTTTCTTTGTGGTTAGCAATAGTACTCAGGAATGACAGCATAGACAAATTACATTTCTTTTACAACTCGAGATATCAAAATATGTTGTTATGACATAACCTTCCGTGACTATAGTGTTATTTTCAGCAATCAATATGAGAAGTATAAAGCATATGGCGTCAGTGACATCTTTGTCAACCATTCCCCCTTGAAGATGAATGTATTCTTTCCTTTTAATAATCTCCCTCACTCTGTTGTTTTGTGCAAGCTTTATACCAAGAACTGAAAGAGTATAATGGGTGTCCAGAAACAGTAACAATTCCATTAAGGGTCTTCTCACAAAAATGTGACCTTCATGATAGATGATTTCACCCTTTTAATAATTGGGCATAACTTTCTACGATTTCAATGTCATATTTTCCAGGAAATTGATACTGTGGTGATTGACCCTTTGGTCCTTGGTGTTGCCCGAGAACTCAGAAGAGCCATCTGTGGCGGTAACAGCGCGAGATCCCGGGTTCGATTCCCCGCCAACATTTTGTCCTTTTACATTTTGTCCTTTTATTTTGATTTGCACGATTGATGAACATGCAGCATTTGAATGTGTTGCATTCTAACTACTAAAACGGTATAATTTGTTTTCATGTTTTCACGGTCAATAAATAGCTATCACCGATCGTGTAAAGGCAATTTCAGTGAAAAAGCCATTTATTAATCGTGTCGAAGCTATCTAGTCGCCGTAAGCACATGAATTACCTACAGATCAGTGGTTCCCAACCTTTTTCATCCCATTTCCCCTTTCTGCAGGCCCAAAATAGCCATTTCCGCCCTCACACACCATGATTTTTCGCTAGGGGGCCTGATCGCCGTCCTGGGGGAGGGGTCTACATCAGCAGATTCTCCTGCTGCTGAAGATCCATATGTGCTGTACAGCTGTGGGGAGACCAATTGGCATCAATAGCGTGAATCAAACAAACTGAATAATGAATACCAAACAAGATGAGTACTGAATACAAACTGAATACGAATGAATTAGTGCTCATGACAAATCATCACAATTAATCAATCATCAGAGGTCAAGGGACCATGCCATTGTCATCACATCATGAATATGAAACAACAGACTGGACAGCAGCCTTGAGTCGCAAGGCATTTTAGTGTGCCTTCTGGCACTGTTTTTAGCGCACGAGACCTTCAATGTCTGGCTTCGTCACTGATAGCGCACAGCGCAGGTCCGCCTCCACGTCCAATTTGTTTCGTGACTTTGTTTTAAGGTGCACCAGGGACGAAAACCCTGTCTCACACAGGTACGTCGAGGAGAATTGCACCAAGACCCGCAGAGCATTTGCTGCGAGAAGCGGATAGGCCCCTCGGACTTGGAACCAGAACTCCTCCAGTTCCGCATTCTGAAACGCGTCTCTCGCTGCGCAGTCATTCTTCAAGTCGAGGAACTCCTCCTGCCATGCTACCGGCACGTCGTCAACTTCAATCTGAAATGGGTTTCTGATGAGCCTGTTTTTGTTGGCCTCGTTATCGATCCCGGGGAAATATCGCTTGAATTCTTCCCCCAAGTCTTCGAGGTGTTGTTTGATATATTCCGCAACCGCATCAGGCAGGCCATGCTCCATGCCCTCCATGCATTCGCTCAGGGTGCAGAATGATGGGAAGTTTCCCCTCTCCGCTCTTTTCTTCCATAGCTCCAGCTTCGCCACGAATGCTCTGATCTTGTCCGACTGAACGAGGATGTTTGTTCCTTTTGCCCTGCAGCTTCCTGTTAAGCTCGTTCAACGCACTGAAAATGTCCGACAAGTAGGACAGCCGCACACGGAAAAACTCCCCCTCGACTGCCTTCAGAAGCACAGCCTTCTCTTGGGTCCGAAGGAAGGATACCACCTCATCGAATAATTCCATGACTCGCTGCAACATATTTCCCTTCGAGAGCCACCTCACCTGAGTATGAAAAAGCAATGTATCGTGGTCAGCTTCCATATCTTCGCAGAGCAGGCGGAAGAGCCGATTGTTTAGAGCGGAAGATTTCACGAAGTTCACAACCTTAATCGCAGTGGACAGATCTTGCTTCAAGTTCTCGGGGAGGGTTCTCGCCGCAAGCGCCTCTCTGTGGATGTGACAGTGCGTGGATTCCACCGCCGGATTGTTTTGCTTGACGAGGGTGACGAACCCCGACCGTGAACCAAGCATGGCTGGGGCACCGTCCGTGCACACCCCAACCAGAGATGCCCAGTTGAAATTGGCTTCTTCGAAGAAGTCGTTGATGAGGTCCATCACATCCTGAGCTCTGGTCGTGGTTTTGAGAGGTTTACAAAAGAGGAATTCTTCTTCAATTCTTCTTTGAGTGAGATAGCGAACGAAGACTAGTAGCTGGGACAGATTCGCAACATCTGTCGATTCGTCGAATTGAATCGAGAAAAACTGTGATTCTCGAACCTTCTGAACAACTCTGCTCTTGATGCTCTCGGCCATATAATTGATTCGTGACCGAATCGTGTTGTTTGATAAGGAAATCTGAGCCATCTTCTGGTGCGCAGCCTCGCCGAGAACTAACTTTACGCACTGCAACATACAAGGCTTCACCAACGTCTCACCAATCGTGTGTGGTTTCTTCTCCCTCGCTATCTTGTACGAGACTTCGTATGATGCTGTCACAATTGCGTCCGTTTGCTGACGAAAGGTCCCTGTTGAGTCCAGTCTTGCCTTCTTCAATTGATTTGCTTTCAGCTTGAAGTATTCACGATCCTTGTTCTGGAGTTCGGGATGGCTGCCTTGAAGGTGTTGGTTCAACTGGAACGGCTTCATGCTTCCATTCCCCAAGGTCTTGAAGCAAATGACACATTGTGGCAGTTCCTCCCCGTTTTTGACAAGGAATGAAAAACCGAAGTGTAAGTACGCCTCTGAATAAGTTCGTTTCTTCGACATCGTTCGTTTCTTTTGATCACCTGCGGACGAAAAGCAGATTGTGAACGACTTAAGGTCGATATCCCAAAAAACAAATATCGGTATACCGATTTTATAATACCGATTACCAACAGTATCACCATCGAACCTGAACCCCAAAAATATGCATATTCAAATAAATTCCCTCAAAATTAAGTTGTCTGTTATAAACCTGGGAAATAAAATATTAATCACCACTTAGCCAAGCCTCCCACGGGATTTGGGAGGCATCTTTCAAAAATTCACAAATGTTTTCAAAAATCACCAAAGTTACACAGAACGAGAGATGATTTTGTTATTTACACTAAAATCCACTCCCACACCCTTCAAAATGTCTAATTCGGAAGAAAAACGCGAAATATTCAACACATTCCATTCCCCATATATAGCCTACACTACAGTACACTAATTCACATACTGGAGATCGGCCTACGCAACAATACGGCCATGCGCTAATTCCGACGAAATTCGATCTTTCATATTTCACCGAATTCCTCGAATCTCGCGGCCGCACATATATCTCAGAGATCTTTGATCAATTCTCAATAAATATTCACAATTTGGGCCTATTATACTCATAAATGAAGAAATACTGACCTCTTTTGTTCCTTGATGATGCAGTGATCCGTCCTGAACTGGGCCCCAATGGAATGTCCGTATGTTTACATTGGTACCAGTTCCGCAACTCGAAGAAGGGAAGTTTCCACATTTAGGGAAAAAAATCCGCTGTACCCAGGGCTGTATCTTTTCGGGGCACGAACTGAGTTCAAAGGAGTGGTCGGGCGAGGATTTTGGTTGTTGTTTGGCGAAGTTTAGGTTTCGAAAAGGGAGGCGGAAAATGGCCTATTTTCGAGCAAGCTGACCATTTTATATGGGAATACATCGGGGAAGCGTGGCAGGATAAATGAGTGTATTTATATATTTATTTATTTATTCATTTATTAATTTTTTTATTTTATTTTTTATTTCCAGCCCGACTAGAATTTTCCCCCTGGCACACTCAAATTTCCCCCCTGGGGGAAATTTCCCCCCGGTTGGGAACCACTGGTCTAGAGAGAAGATCATGATCCCAACTTAGAATACCATTGAAGGTACTGTTACATGACATTTGGTCATAGTCTAACTTAAAAATTATTCACCTCAGTTTAGATGAACTGCTGCAGTAGGTGTTTACTTAGTGTTAAATAGTAACAGCATCATTAACTTAAAGATTGTAGAATATTTATGCAGTGACAGTATTTGTAGAGCCCTAGTCCCGTCAGCATTGGGATTAAACTTCCAACAAAATGCACAGTTGAAAAAGTTGATCCTGATAGTTGCCCCAAGAAGATCAGTGTCCCATTTTCTTTTCAACTACAATCCACCTGCATTTTGTCGATTTTGAAATGGATTCTTGTGTTTCATCGTGGGAATCATAGTATCAACTTTGTTAAAAATTAACGGCTTGTAGAATTGTAAAGATGGGACCCAGGCTTTAATCCTTCAAACTGTGCATTCCAAATTGATTTCATGTACAGTCTTATTGTGGAATTGACTGTTATAAACAACAACTGTTCTCAAAAAAAGTAATAAAAGAATTGTGAATTAGGTAATATGCTGGAAAATGTTTAGACCACAATCATTATGATTTCATAATTATAAATACATACTAATATGAAAGCAGTGTGAGTAGCTATTTAATTTATACCTGAAACAGTGAAGTGAATAATTAATGTGCAACAAATTTTCAGAAGTATCATGTTTTAAAGACATGATTACTACTGGTCAAGTGTCAAGGTCAACAATTAAAATATTTATTCCCACCAAAAGTAATAAAAATCAACTCATTTTTTTTTTGGCAGGTGCTTTGTTGGAATCAACCCACCCACATCAGGAAAAAGTAGGAAATCCTCAGCCATAAATCCCAAAGTGTTGTCTCTTTTGGAACATATCAAGGATGAGTCAACAAAGTAAAAAAAAAATCAAACAGTGTAGTATGGTGATCAGGTGACTTATTTCGAGTTTAGTGACTACAGGAACCATTTAGAAACGTCTGTTTTTTGTTTTCATTCAACTCATTCAAAATCTAGTTAAGATGGTTACTTCTGGCTGGAACCTCAATGTCGCCTTTAGCCACTCTTAGTGTTCCCTTCATGTATATAGACATTCAGCTTATATATGTAAGGAATCATCAGGTGGAATATGTTTTTATGGACTACGATCAGTACACAGACCTGAAACAATCTGCACACCAATCTCCATATTCTGTGCCTCTAAAGCAGAATGGTTTCAGATGAAATTTTGTTTTCTATGCATTTTCATGGGCTTTGCACACAGATCCTTCTTACAATTTTTGAGGTGCTAGCAGTTGAGTTGATCACATTTTCTACCTAAGGTGGACTTAAAGCAATGCACATTGGACCATTCCTTAAATGGTGAAATGTTTGCCATTTTTCGTTTTCAGTCGTGAATTTATACTATGTGATATTATTTAAACTACTTCATTTAAAAAAAGTGTGATTACAGTGTGTAATGCCACAAAACTATACTAAAGTATGCTTGTCTATTACTGTGTGTAGTGTAGGGTCTATAGGAATTGCACTGCCTAAGCATTAAGACCAAGTTTTCCCTCTCTCCATCCCCTACCCCAGTGAAATACTCCTTCATCAAATACTTCTTCATGTACTTGTGAGAATATCCAGTTCTGGCTGGAATTAATATTTCAGTCTTGGTATTCGATCATAGACATCTGTGGCGGGTTTGGAATTGACAGGGCCTGGAGTTTATATTGGCATGCACCAATTTTTTCAACATTGAACAAGAGTTTTACTGTTTTAGTTTTGGACTTTAAGTTACTTCCTTGTTGATTTACTAAGTTCTGTTTTTAATTTCCATTTTGACATTTGCATTGCAGAAATGATTGCATGTTCATGATATCAGGGCTCAGCTTTATATGAAAATGTTTGGAAGTTGTGTAATAATAATTAGAAAGTTTGAAGCTTATAACGTCAATTAGCCCTTAAGCCTACCATGTAATAATGGTTTGGCTAATGATTGTTTTCCATTTGAAATGTCTTCCCAAACTGGGGTCGTGCACTTCATGGGTTGAAAAATAATGTTTGAAACTGATTTATAGAAGAAGATCATATAGTTGTTTTTGAATAGTTGGTCATAAGCCACATGCCTTGACCAATTCTATAGAGATTTTTTAATACTGTGAGGAGGCTGAAATAATATAGATTATGATTGTAAATACATTACAAGGATATTATTGTATGAAAAATCTTACTTTAGCTTAATATTCGGTGAACAGCTTTTGTAATATATGCCATTTAGAAAGTTTATAATTGCAGTCAGTTTGCAAATTAAGGGTCACATAGTTTGTGTTTTTTGGGGGCAACTTAATTGGCCCTAACCAACGATAACAACAAGTGAAGTAGCTTTCAAGGTATTGCTTTTGGTCTAAGGTGATCTTACCACCTCTTCAGAACAGTTGCAAAACCTGTATCTCTTATTGTCCTATACAGACTTTTGTAAGTAGTTTGTAATTGCCTTGGCCTGAAGTTTGTGATATCAGTCACCAGTCTTTTCTCAAATGTTGAAAAGTAGAATTATTGTTTCAGTGTTGAAGTTTAAGTTCTCTACTTGTTGTTTTATAATTGAGTTTTTATGTTTCTAGTATCTACTTAAGGAAGCTTTTAGTTTTAGTAAAGTGATTAAAAGTGATAGGTTAAAAGCACCTTTGTATGTGCATGTTTTTGGGGAAGACCTCACTCCAAGATGAATGAAGAAGTTGTGTAAATAAAGGGTGAAAATAAACATGAGCATTTCAACGTACTTCTACCGTGTATTTTTGGCGTATTCCCTAAATATGTACTTTCTTTTTGTAGAAACCTTGCCGTAAACTAAGACAGATAACACCCATCAATGTATTTTAATTGTCAATATCAAATTTTCACACTTATGTTTCTTTTTTATGCAATTGATAAATCATTAAGAATTCACATAAAAAACTTGTTAAAGGACAGATTTTGGTAGACAAACACGTTTAAAGCGTCTGTAAAAAAAACATAAATTTGAATTTTATCAGAAGATTTAAGTAAATTGACTGAACTATTAACATCAAAATATTGTAAAACAACAGAATTTAGAAGTAAAACCGTCTGTAAAAAAAAAGACAAAAATTGTAATTGTCTCAGACGATTTGGTAAATTAACTGAACAATTAACATCGAAAACTTGTAAAAAGACAGAATTTGGTAGTAAAACACAATGAAATTGTCTGTAAACAAACAGGAATAAATTGTAATTTTATCAGAAAAATTCAGTTAAATATACATGAGAAAAATGCT
This sequence comes from Apostichopus californicus, assembly GCA_020650975.1. Taxonomy (NCBI): domain Eukaryota; kingdom Metazoa; phylum Echinodermata; class Holothuroidea; order Aspidochirotida; family Stichopodidae; genus Apostichopus; species Apostichopus californicus. The sequence continues at coordinate 11,491 of JAIPMN010276052.1, forward strand.
AAAAGAAAACAGAATTTTGATGTTAATCTATTTAACCGAATTTTCTTGTAAAACTTTTAACTGGAAAATTCTGTAAAAAGAAAACATTATTTTCCAGTTAATTCCTTTTTACAGATT
>JAIPMN010276066.1:0-18313 GCA_020650975.1 Apostichopus californicus
ATGAACAACATTGTTATTCCATCAGCAAGAAATGTCATTATCAGCTCCCAAACTACTGAAAGGTGCAGAGGTTTGATGCAACTCCGAGAACTCATTCAGAGGTACCCACAAAATGTAATAAAATATGGTCATGCCACCATCAGCCATAACATGTCATTGTCATATTTCATGTCCTCCAACTTATGTGTGGATTGAATTCACTACGTTTAGTATGAAGTTTTAATATTGCAATTAACTGTACAGTTTAACGATAAAGTTAGATCTATATCCCAATGATTTTCACATCTGTTGGGTTATCCTCATTACCAACTCTTTAAAATGTGAAGAATGTGTAAACATTATCGAGATGAGGTTACTGGCAGAGGGAGGGAGGCAGGACTTCTGGTATGCGCAAGCCGGATAATAACAGACCTGAATGGCCATCGCAGCAGCGAGGTTCCAAATGGCCCATCGTTCAAAAGTGAAAGTAAATTACAGCAGATTTTACAAAATCATGACAACAAGTTGACAAGCTAAAGCTTTAAATTGGTAGGAGACAACAGTGAAGATTGCGTACCAATGTGAAGGAAGGTTTCCACAATAGACACTTACGATAACTTAGTTAATTACAATATGTCAATAACCGATATACACATTAAGCACAGGGAATCTATACAGACTTGCTACAACAATCTTTTGTCATATAACATTACAGGAAGAATGGCTCTTGTCAATTTTATGGAAAGCTTACTGAATCAGAGTAAATCACTCCCATTCAGACACGTACTTCCGTCCTTGCTTTCACCTCTATTGGTCCCAATCGGCATTTTGACTTTTGAAGTAGACTTTTAAATGCTTTCCACATTGGTTACTAAGTTGAATAGGATTACAGTCCGAGTCTAACCAAATACCAATTCAGTGCTTTAGCTTAACCACATCAAAGAACTAACGGACATGAAGAACACAAAAAGAATTTTCTCTTCAAATGGCACAGATATCAATCAAGATTCAGAAGAACTTTACATTTTCAGCACGGCAGCAATACCTTTTCTTTTTGGACTAACAAGAGTCGCCTATGACGTACAAGCAATTGATTTTAAAGAAATTAATCAAATTATCATATAGAATCAATAATTTAATTTTTAAGAACTATGCAAGTGGGCACTGTGACATAAAATACATGAACCTTTAGTCCTGTTACTTCATAAGCTGCTATGGTAAACAACACAATCTCAGAGAAAGAAAGCAGATATGTAAGAACCAAGAAAATAAGAAGTTGGATCAACTTTGCATACAAGTTTCTCTTTTAAGTTTCTCTTTTACTATCATATAGGCAAATGTTGTAAACTAAACTGACCTTTGACTGATGAAATACACAACCAAATGTGAATTGCATAGTAATGTGTCACTGTAGGCAAATTCAATAGTTTATTACTTTCTAAGGACCAAGCAACTGACTGGACGAGGTTCTGTTTCTGGAATTGCTGTATTTGTCTTCTTATGTATATAAAATGCCTCACAGAATAGGAAGGGAGCAGGAGGCAAAAGGGATGCAAAGTTCTAATGAAACAGTCACAAAATCAATGACTACGGAAATATGTTCTCAGAAAGATGTGTGAAGTATCATGGGCTCCCCTGTAACAGGACATTGTAAGCATCGAGAGATAGGGACATTTTGAAGACGTTGACTGCTTTTCGAAGTGGTTTTTACTTTTTCAGATTAAAAAGTACGGGGTTTAGTTCAAACGCATAATAAATAACAACACATTGTAAAGAGGACACAATATTCTTCAAAATGACATAAGAGAGAGCTTCTGAGTGCTATACTTAGAAAGTTATGAAAAGAGTTAGCGCAAAATGTGCTTGTTTTCTAGCGATATTTGCTGCATAACGGGGTGTTTTATGCCGAGTTTCCGCAAGGAATCCATATATGGAACATTTCTCCCTCACATGTCTTTATGCTACATGCTCACTTTCCTAATTTCATGTGTTTCTTCTCTTGAAAAACAACAAAGTGCATTTCTGAACTGAGTTACCAAGTTGACATTAGCAGCTACAACATTGAATCAAACAGAGTCCATCACATCTCATATCTTACACCGTCGCATATATTCCGATTCCAATATCAAAACTGTTTCCATCAAACTTTTCATATTAACATTTCTAAAGGTGTATTTGTTTGTTTTGCTCTTCTGATGTATAAATTCATTCCACAGTGTTGCCTCCTGCTTTTTGCCAGTAATTTATGACAACAAGCAAAGTCCATAATTTAGTACGTTGACATTTATGGGTCCGCCAGCAAAATTTCAAAGAACCACTGTGTATTTCCTGATCGATAAAGATAACTGCGGTTTTAAAGTTCTAACTTCAACCAAAATAAAAATGTACGAGCCGCAAAAAATTAGGTTAATTATCTCTGACTCAATTTTTTTTTTACACCTTGATTTATTTACAAACTTGTCTTGAAATGACTCATCTTAATTTTGACGTTCATTTCTTTACCGTTCACCAATAAATATGTAAATGACTTTATGCTTGTATTCTGAAGATTACCTTTCAGGCTCGATGGCAACATCGTTGCTTTCATACAGCTGATAAATGACATCGATTTGATTCAATTGTAATGAAATTTATTGACAGAGGGATGGAAACCTACAAAAATGTTGTTGTTACTGAATTTTTAGGTCACTTATTAGTTGAAATAGGAGTAAACCTGTTTGTACAGCATTGACAAGACGAAGACGACAAACTGTGCATGTCTTGATGTTACAGTACAAATTGTACAGATTGGTTGCAGCTGTGTTCAATTTCAAGGTTGTAGACACAGAGGAGAGACGCAGAGGAGAGCCGATTTAAAAGAGGGGGAAAGGGAGGAAAAAAACATGTAGATAATGGTCATTGGTGAACTGTGGAAATTTTTTTTTAACTTCCAAATTTGCATAGAATAGGACTGAAACTAAAGACTTTAAGTTCATAGAATGAGGATGGCCAACATATTCCCATCGGAGGAACATACTTCAGGTTGAAAAGTTTGGCAAGTTTCAAATCAGGACAAAAGTCTGCAGACTGTAGCTACTACATAGGTTAAATGCAAGTTTGTGGATTGCAACCTGGTTACAAACTTCCATATCTCTGAAGCACCTTACAGTTATTTGAGAGTATATTAACAGTCCCATATGGCGATGATAACAAGCTTAAGCAGTTAGTACACTGTTCTTTCTTTACTGAATCATTTATATTTCCAAACAGAGAAGGTTTGCAAGCAGATCTTTGGTAATGCATCGTTATCTATTAAAGTCGACATCTCAGAGGAAACATGGAATGTCTTTCACTTTCAAGTTGGTTCAATTCCCAAAGCAAGAAACCTCAACAAATCACTAAAGTTACTTTTACTATATATGCATTCTTTAGTCAAATTTAGGCAGTGCTATCTTAACCCCACATAAAACAAGCATGTCACAGCTTGAGTAGGACTTACTGTATATCATTAAAGGACTGGAGCCTTCAGTAACAAGGTAGAGTACATGCTTTTGTAGAGAAGCCACACATTTAATAGGTGAATGATCTTTAGGACTACATTGTCAATGATTAATGTCCATGACAGGATGAAAACACAACCCTACTTTCTAGCTTACTGTTGTGGCTAACAGCTGGAAAGTTGGCCATTTCTCTACTAGGCAATCACTCATCATGTAATGTCTTTCTAAACATATATGCATTCTACTTAATATATAGTTATGTTTATGTAAGAGGAGCTCTGGTAATATTCCTAGGAGGGAAAATATCAAGCTTTGACGGATTTATAACACAGATCTTCGGAGATAGATTTACCCCTTCCCCTTACCTCATGTGACAGATTTATAAACTAGTCTCTCGTGACCACTTCAGTTCTTCAACAAGCAAAGCAATGAATTCTATTCCAATTATTTAATGTACTTACTACTGACTGAATTATGCTACTGTGCTTTAAGGAATGGAACATATATTCTAACAGCACCATTTCACAATAAATTCAGAGCACACATTCAAGTGTACAGTTTTTATGCCTGTTGACATCTCATATATATGCTAAAAGTATGGACCAAAATTATTCTTATGTTATTCACTTGGAGGAATATGAGCTTACAATTTAAGAGCACATATATATATAAATAAAGAAGTTATTTCCATGAGATGTCTTACATTTCTAAAGCAGTGTTTTCACAGTTGATTAATTATTTTGCCAAAATGAATTCTTCTAACAAGATTATGATCAAGCTTAGACACGTTCTCCCACATTTTTTCGTCAATATTCATAAGCATGTGAATAATGATTTTCATTGAATTCTCAACATTACTTTGCCCTTGAGACACTTAAACATATTAGAAGTAATCACATGCCACAAACTGGGAAACTTCCAAATGATGTCAATAGAAGCTCTTCCATGAAAACACAGATGTCTCTGAGATGCAGATTCATTTGGATTATTCCCTTTAAGTTAGTTTTTGTATTATTTAATGGATTTTCCAAACCAAACACACTCACAAATATCCTCCCACTAGTGAAGTACCTCAGAAAGATATACAAACACTTCCCCTTTACCTCCCCCAAACTATTTGCAACAGAGTCAGAGAGAGTATCTTGCACCTCTCCCAGTGAGAGGAGCACTGTTAAGTACAATTGAGAACTAAAGCAACACATTGGTTTTGCTTAAGTGCTTACCTAGGGAATATACCTCAAGAGTGTAAAACATTTATATTGGTGAAGCAAACTGCAAATGTAAACAATTTGGTGTTAACTGCAATAAGAGGGCAGCCTCATGGGATTTACAGTTGGAATTATTTCTTTTGAATTAAGTATCACCTCAGAACTTTGCTAAAGCGTGAACAGTAAGCTTTCAACCAAACTGACAAATATATCAAAGGACAACCAGAATTATGTCAAAATTGCTGCATGCTAAAAATTGCTACATGATTTCAAATGTGAATCCGTGGAAGGAACAGACTCTGCAAATTATTCCCAGGAATCCTAAACCAAACCATTGCTTCTTGAAGTTTCAGCATGACTGACCATTATTTGACATTCTAGCATATTAATGGCAAGTACTGATTGAATTGAATTGAATTGAATTTGAATTTATTGTCCACAAACGGAAATTCGGCTTACACAGGTCGTAAACGAGAAAAGAAAAAAAAAAAAGCTATAGTATAAGTATCAATAGACTGCGATACACATACAATAATACAAACAAATATACAGCAAGTCCTACAAGTAAGAAACTTATCTTCTCACTTGTGATTTAAATATATGGATAGAGTTAGGCACAAATGAGTATCTGATTTCATTTGATGAAGATGTAATATAAATTCTCGTTTACTATTTATAAATATTACCATAACATTTTTGGTCGTTCCCTTCTTCTGTCCAGTATGACATTGAGTTGTACCTTAGACATGGCCTCTTAAACCCCTAGGACTGTAACATTACTGGTAATCCCCACAGAACCTACATCAAACTGTCAGCAGACCCTGCTACCTACCCACTGTGTCAATCTACAACTAAAATCAAGAATGGCTAAGGTTTCTAACCAGATCCTCGCTGCACAGGTAATTTATGGCTGAATGCAAAACGAAGGCGTCATAAAACAGAACCAACACTGGTGATAAGCAGCGGCATCAGCAGCGCAGAAGACCCGAACGCTTCAGCAGTCACAGACTAAATCAATATTAAACACAAGCATACAATATCTTAATGGAAATTGCAAACACCCAAAGAGCCCAATTCCCTAAATCAAACAGCAGACAAAATTAAAAGAATTATTCTTATCCAAACACTTAACCAAGATAATGAAAAAAGCTGGTAGTGGAAATGTCAATTCTGCTTAGTTATATGAGATTATTGTTTATACAAGAAACATCATATTAGTTTAGCTATTTAAGGGCTTGGCAGCAACTGTTGCATTGTTGCCTTCTGAGAAGGCGGGTTCCAATTGTCCATTTGTCCAACTGAGAGGTGGTATACGGGGATATCGATCCAATTAAACCATAAGCGTTAAGATCAATAGTTTTCATTATAACAGCTCGCTGCAGGACTGACTAATGGATTAGAAAACTTAAGGCAGTCATGTCAGGAGTTTAAATCAAAATGAGCAGTTCTCTGGTAATGTAGTGAGGTGTGTAACAGAAAGCTGTGTCAAATCAACTCAGGGAGACTGCAAAGCAACACATAAGATTTATATGTTAGTCTGAAATATAATCAAAACCTCTCCAGAACTCTGTCAAAAGCTAAAAGTTTAGAACTTTGTGAAACACCCAGACTGGAGAATAAATCGAAGACTAGACATTGTTTCAGACTTTTTATTACAAATAAATACAGAGTAGAGGTGTTCAAAGCATGTACATTGATATATATATATATATAACACACTATGTATTCTCCATATAGTACTGCCTAAATTACAAGCATTTATGAAACATTTAAAGAAATATTTATGAACATATGAAACATTTAAAGAAATACTTGGAGAAAATGTGTTATGTTCTGATATCCAGCAAGAAAGGACAATTGGCCCCAAGAGCATATTTAAAATCCCTCACATTCCTCTGAAAATTTCTGGCACATGTCTTGCTAAAATGTCAAACCTATTGAAATGTCTGCACCTTCCAATGTATCTTTACAGCAAAGTTGGAGCAGAATAAGTTACAGTAAAATTGACTTGAACATCTCAGTATGCACGTTTCTTTCTTATTATCTATAAAAATTGCCAGTACCAAGTCTCTCATCATGTTGTCCATTCTTGGTGAGCCTGTCATAAGTACACTATGAAAGACTTAACATTATTTTCTCTTACACTATAATTTTCTGGTGTCAGCATTTGAACTTTTCTTTTCATTTCACCATTGCTTTAGAAGTATTTCTTTTATCGTTACTCAAAGGATCTATCTTTCTTACCACAAGCACTGAACCAGTATTTGATACAAGAAATCTGCTTTTAAATGACAGACAAAAGTTGTAGGTTCACAGGGCTCGTTAAATTCTTTGTGTAGAATACCACAGCAACATTAGATGAATATAAATAAGATACATCATATTCCATTCATTGTAGACTGGATGACTTTAGAACATGAGACAGAGTGTGAGTTTGGTTATGTAAGATAATGTGACTGGTCTTGATGTATGAGCTTCTCTTAAAATAATCCAATCAAATCCATTTGAACTGAGGGAGCCTTTTTAAAATACAAAGCAGTAGTTTGAACAAAGTTGCTCATTGTAGATATTCCAATTTCACTCTTCTTCTACATTCTAACTATCTGCTACAGTTTTCAGATTTAGCAATTACCTCTTGACTTTTCCATTGTAAAATATGAATGGACAGTTAATGTGCCCAGAAGACACCACTATCCTGAGCCTTTGTGGGAATTCCCCTGACAGCTTAGCTTTAACCCTGATAATAGAGTAATGTTCCTTTGTCTGGAATCTCCATTGAAAGGAATATTTATGATGAATACAGGGATGCAGTGCGTAATACACTCAGGCAATTCTGGAGTGGGCAAGCGGTGGGCAAGCGGTGGGCAAGTAGAGTAGAACAAGGATTTATTCAACTATTATCACTACTTTACAAACTTCTCTGAGGCTTAAGGCTAAAGATATCAGAATATAACAAGCCAAGTCTCTCAAACTCCAAGACAAACTCCTTCTAACTGTAACACTTATCTCAGATCTTATTGGGATTTACAAATGCTTATGTTGATATTAATGATTAATTAACTTTACTCATTGTCGTAGCCTGCAGGGGGACAGCTGCCCTCCCTGAAATTTTCACCTCCTAAATGAAAGTAGGCCTACAATAATGTGAACGTCTACACAGTATGCGCTATTTGAGTTAGTTTAAGCAACATGGTCATATCATTTCTTTCTGATTTCATTAGTCAGTAGTGTGCAATCTCAAGATTCTAGGCAAGTATTGTAGGAATGGTCTTCAAAAGCAACACATGGTGGTTTATTTTTACCGCTCATCATGTAACTGCACAATCGCGGATGTGATGACCGTGAGTTGTTTTGGCTTTTACAGTTTTGTTAGAATAACAATAAATGTAGAGAGCTCCAAGGATTTAATGTGCCTGGAAAGTGTAGCAGCCTAATGTGAGAGCACCGCTGCTGGATACCGGTTACAGATGGTATTGCCCTAACTACAATATACACAGTACATGTACATACCCGAAGTCAATGTCCTGTTGGGTTTGCACTTTGGTCTTGTAACTTACACACAGCAATGGCGTGTAACAGTGAACCATCGACCAAAATAAAGTATGTTCACAATCGTTGATGAGATTCTCAAAATAAAGAATGTTTAGATGCAACTTACAAGGCCTGGGAAGTGTCATGATGGTCCTTTTTGGGGTATCCCTCCCCAAAAAAATTTTTTTAAGAAGGCCCGCCCCCATAGGGATTCTACTCAAGCTATGCTCCCGACCTGACAGATTTTGGCTAAATCTTGATGGACTATCTTTTGCTTCATTTTCCAGTGGTGAGATCAAGAGAATATGGAGAGTATATTCACTGTTTTTCTTACAATTTTTCTCCCTTTCTTTTCTAATATATGAGAATGGGTAAGGTATGGGGGTATTTTGGGAGTGATTACTACACAAACATGTTAACTTACATTTGTGTACAGATATTGCAGTAAAGCAGCTAATTGAGGGTGATGCAATAACACCCTTTTACTGTAACAGTGTATTGACAATATGATACAAATTGTATCAACTTAAAATAATTTTAGTGATTTCTACAGCTGGTTTAAGAGCCACCACACCAAACAAATTTCCATCATCTTATACTCTTACTCTTACCTTCTTCATACTGTGTCTATTAGTCCTGCATCGACATGTTACATCAAATGCGCTATTTTTACCACAGATTTTAGTTCATACCACTAGTTAATTAATAACACTTAGGACAACATGATAAATATTATTCATGTCGACACAGCTGAAAAGCAACGCCATAAAACTGTTATAAGTTGAGCAGCTATCCACATTGAAATTCACCACCTTTGATATCGATCAAAATTTCACCCAAAATAACAAAACCTCTGTGTAAAACAGCAAAAGGAAATTTATAACACTATAAAGTATGAGTTACATCAATCTTATCTCCATCTGTTAGCCATGTTTCATTTCCTCCAGGGTATATTATCTCAGCCAAGCTACATTTCAAGTTGAGATTTAATCCTACCCTCAACCTACTTTTTGAATCCATCAGTAATTTCTCAAGGAACTGCTTTTCTCATAGTCAAACCTAACATTGCCACTTTGTGAAATCGACGCCGCTCCTGTTAATGGTGTTGGCAGATATAACATGCCTTTTAAGCTTGTTCTACAGGCGAAAAAAAAAATAGTTAAGGAAAGAATTCTTGGAGGACTGAGTGGAACTCCTGGAGGGAATACAAAGGCAAAATTATGTATGAGACTTAACCTGCTACTATGATGAAAAGTGATTCATAAAGATATTTCTATAGTGCATTATGAAATGTACTTTGTTTCTAGGGTTGAATTTGGGTTGGAGTCAATGAATTTTCAAGGTGTGCTTCAGGGGGATTATGTTTAGTTTAGTTTTTTTTCTTATTTGAAGGCTTTTTTTTTTCTTTTCTTTTTTGTCTTGAAGGGGTTTCTTCTTTCTTTGTGGACAGGAAGCTTATAAACACTCAAATTACAGCTAGATAGCTGGTGGATATAACTTACAGGTGTAGATCAATATTGTTGTAACAGATAAACAAAAAATTGAAGGAAACCAACTTACAGATGAAAGAAAAGTGATCGTTTCAACCCTTTCGGGGAAAATGCTATATAAGAAAATGCTCAGCTTGCATATATATGGCTTAAAAGATGAATATTTTATTTCAAAGTTTAATAATTCATATCTTTGTGCATCGTTTGGATGAAGGTAAAAGTTGGAAGCTCAATTATGCTCAGCAGTGACAGTTTATTCTACAACAAACGTCTGAATTGGAATCTCTTGGAAAGACCTTGTATTAAATACTGTAAACAACTGGTCTGTTTCTTAATGCTATGAAGAGATCTTACAAATTTATTTTTTAATTTAAAATATTTTTCAGTCCTAAAGGAATAAACCCCATCCATTCATTTGTCACAGCCTACTCTGCAATCAAACACAAGATATACTTCAAGTGCATGGATGTGGTTGCAAACATAAATCTCTCACCTAGTGAGACTTCACTGGAGAACAATATATTTTGTTTATGTATTATATGTATCATGACTTATGTTTAAAACTACATAAAGCATCAAACCGAATATTAAAATTTATAGACCCACGTGCCTATCACACCGTCTTAGCAGACAGGTAGCTTGCTTTACATAGGAAGAGGAGCTAGAATTATTTGTACTTAACTGTTTTCTTGCTTCATAATCTAACTATTCATGGGGCTTCTAACATGACCTAAACAATGGCAGTCAGACTGTAATAGTAGTAAACAGTTCACACCTTTAGGTTGAATGCTTAATTCAATAGTTCCTTTCTCAAGGTTGGGATCAGATGGGAAGTGTCATATGAAATGACTGAGAGAATATAGTACTTACACAACAGGGATCTCAGACAAGAATTGTATTATTTACACATTTATACAGGACCTCTGAATAACTTATCCAACCACTGTATAGTTTGTCAACATATAAGGAATTGCATCACACAATTAAAGTTACTAAGTCCCGAAAATGAAACAACCATATGAGACCTTGCAATGGAGAGGATATAATCATCTGATGCACCAGCCTGGACTCAGCCTCAAGTTTGAGCCCAGGACACCCATCATATGAGACAAGTCCAAACAAACCTGAGTCTGATTCTAAGTCCGAGTAAAACATAGACTCAAGTCCAGACTCAAATACTACATTTGTTCTTGACAATGATCTCTATCACATTAGGAAAGGTGACAAAGCTCACATCTCCTTTAATGGAATATTTCATAAAAGAAAACCTTTAAACAGTATTCTTTATGTCATGTTACAATTCCCATTTGCTGTATTCTGCCACAGGCAATTATCAAACCGCAGCATGTTCATGCATCAGGGGGTCTTTATCATAGGAATGAGCACACAGCAGATGGGCTGAAAACCCACCACACACCGACACACACACATATATATTCACTCACTTGGCGTGATGTCATCAACATTCCCTATACACATAACCACAGTAATCATGCAGATAACAACACTATAATCATGTAAACAACTAGCCACTTTTAAAATTTATTTGCTTCTTTCCACTGATACTAGGTATACATTGTCCACAGTTGACACAGTGAAAGAGTATCACAATAGATTGGTAAGAATAATACTCTTACAAGCTGGATGTTTGACATTACCTTGGTGACAACAAAATTTACAAAGATAGAAATGCCAAACAATTTTTCAGCTTACACAGATAATTGTCTCTAAGGTAACTAATTTTCTTCACCAGTTTTTTGCTATTATTTCTACTTTACATTTGACTTCAAATGAAGAAAACATCTCTCTACAAAGAGTGCTTATCCAATTTAAAGTTAGTGGTTTACCTACCACACTGCTACAACAATTACAAAGTAGTTTGTATCTGATATCCCAGAACAGCCATCAATTTTATTTCCAATCGAATTTGTCTAAATAAGCAAATAAAGTTATCATCTACTACCTCTTTCAGAGCTTGTTATGGGCAAACCTCTGACCTCAATTGACCTGATTATTAGACAGGCCACATTAAGATTGCAAACAGTCCATAGAGGTCGAAATAAGAGGTCAGAAATATTTCCCTTGATTTATGACTACAACCAGTTTACTCATCTCCCAACTCCACAAATCTAGGCTTTTGTAAACCAATGCCAAGTCTACCCCATAAATCCCTTGAGATAAACTTGGAATCTCTTTGAGTAAAATGTTTTAAGTACCTGAACAGCTGGGACTAAGGAGATGAGTCCTGTTTCTGTTTACCCTATTCAACCAAGCTCTTTACCAATTGTGGTCAGAAGCTAAAACAGGGGGGAGAGACACAGAGTGATTAAGATGAAAGGTTATCTGCTCACAAGCATTTACAATGGTTTTCTAAAAATGTTTGTGGGTTAAGGAAATTGCCCTCTGTTATCACTTCCATATAAATTTGGGGAAGCAGTGAGAAATAAGATAACAAAACGAAGGTCTGTATGTATATCTTTGATCAGGGCAAACTGGCCATCAAAGATCTGGCAAGCCTGAGGTGCAGAATTCTGGCATGAAATGACACAGAGCATGGAATAATTTACAACACCGATGCCTGTCAACTGAACATAAAACTTAGAGAGCTCAGTGAACTCAAATGTTTAAGATGTTTACAACCACATATATAGTAAAGGGTGACAGATTCCATCCAGTAAAGCTTTCAGTTTTCATGGCAGTAAAATGATCTGAAATAAAAGTCAACATACATCAGATATGTATCACATGTATGTATATAGCATTCAGAGAAAGACGATATTGACCCTGTTATAACTCACAGGCTATATAGAGTCATACCCAGCTAATGTTGGCAGACACCTATAGGGAGAAGAAACAGTTTGGCTACTTTCTGGAGTATAATAACATCAATTACCCACCAAGTCTTTTTATATTTGTTGTTTTGAAGCCATAGTTGTGTATAATGTCTCTCCTCTTTCATCCAGTTACTAGTACAGGCTGTTTTGGGGGAGGGATAAGAGGTGTGCAGTTTCTCCACTGATTCACTAACATCATTTCTTGCCAACTGGATAAAAAAAATTCATCATGAATAATTTACTATCATGCATGAGATATCAACAGAAGGTGTGTTAGCTCAGTGGTTAACGCCGGTGCCTTTCAATCATAAGGAAGATCTAAAATACATACATACATGCATATGTATATTTGCATCTATCTATCTGTGGGTAACATTACCACAATAAAATGCTGAGTTGACTTGCACAGCTGGATGGTCAACTTTGTGAGCTACAATCAAACTTACAAAAAACAAATTTAAAAAAAAACTGATTATATTATTGATTGAGAGAACACTGAAGGGTGTGTTAGTTTTAATTAAGCAGGATTTAAGTCTGGTAATGATCAACTCCTATGACGATGCAGTTCATTAGCTTGATTTAATAGTCAACTACAAGATCATATGTCAATAACTTTTAGAATCAAATGTATTCATCAATTACTCTTTAAGCTGCTAATTAATATGGACTTGGTGAAATATTGTGAGAGATTGTCTAAGTATGATCAACCATCAACTGTACCCTTTCTTTGCTAGAAAATGGTTGCCAGAAAAAGCACAAACAGTTGCAGCTCAGTTCTATATATAGCACAGTCTGATGGTAATAAAATCAAAGAAATGGAAATATTTTGCAAGGTCCAGCACTCCAAAAATAAGTGTCTAAATGCAGATCGAGCAGGAAACTGGAACAGCACTAGTATGGTTTCAAGTCTTTTACTTGGTGGTCTAGCAAAACCTAAAACTCAGCACCAAAATTAACTGCAAAATAGAAAAACTTCACACTAGCTAAACAGGATACTATCATCAGAATTAATTGGAAAATCCATGAACCCACAAAGCTGTAATTGGTTAGCTTTGCTGTAAGATTGGCTATAATAAATGGTCTTAAATTTGGCATGAAAGAAACCCTGTAAGGTTTCAAGAGGTCTCTGACAATACCCACCAGTCCATTAGAGGAGCAATTAGAAGCCTAACGGCACACTGTGGTTGAGACTACCAGCCATGACAGTTATTTACATTCTCTCGTTGTTTATCACTGAATACTGTGCAAAGGGGAGGAAAGGCACCAAATAAAATTACTAACATAAAACATTTGAGCAGTTTGCTCTTTTCTTCACTGTAAATTACTATGGACCCCATAGTTTACTTAAAAGTGTGAATAATAAAACCAAACTGAATGATGTCTACGAGCAGACTGGGTTGTTTTCAAATAAAAAAGTTTCTCTTAGAAAGATAGGAGGGCCAAACCCCAGATAAGCCTTAATATCATCTGCATAAACTCTTTCCTTGCACACAGTGCTGTTTACAATCAAAGTCATCGTCTGCACTTGTTATAGATCTCCTTGTATACAATTTCGAGGAAAATCTCACATGTAAAGATTTTATGGATAAACTTAATTAACTATACTTCAGAAAAGAAAGAAAATATGCTGATAGGTTGTCATTCAGAAAGGAGAACCACATTAAGAAGTTTCTTAACTGTATACAAGCTTCAAGTTGCTATTTTATTGTCTTATATTTTATTTATTTATTTTTTATTTTTTTTTTATTTATATATTATCTATTTTATTGTCTTATATTTTATTGTCTTCACTGCCACAAGCATAAAAGATGCAGATATAATGCTGCCATCATAGCTTGGCTTGACTTCATTAATAATAGTACAAAACTCTAGACACATAGCTATGACAGTACCAAGTGGGGAACATGCTATAAATTACAAATAGAGATTTTTTACAAAATTTTGAGTTGCAAGTTCAATCAATACAGCACAGTATGCTGATATATAAATAACAACATTAAGGCCACTAAAAAGGCCACTAAAAATTCAAACTGGCGGTCGTTGGATGTCCACACTTTTCTCACAAAACAGACAGGTCTGTAAACAGACACCTATGCTGTTTAAATGTTATGTTACATCTTCTACAGAAAACATACAATGCTATGTCATCACAAATTGATAAACAGACGTTGGATTCAACTCTAAGATACTGCAGTCACATTCTTGTCTTGAGAAGTTTCCTCCTACTCTGTACAAAACATCTTCCAACCAATAACACAAAGCACAAAATAAAGGGTCAATTCCTGATATTTCATTCAAATGTGATACTCTGCTCACTATGGAACTTGATCTTTCATTCAGCTGTTGGGTCAATTGGTTCTCCTAACTCCTGGGGGTTCAAATGTTTACAGTAACAACAAGACTACCCCTGGAAAATAGCTTGTACATAGGTAGACTAGTTTGACCTACATCTTCTCATTCATCACACTGATCAAACCTAGGAGTTGAAGAAAAGATTCTGGGCTGGAGAAGTGCAATGGAAAAAGTTTTGTTTAAGGAGAAATTTTCCCCAAGAGCTACTAAATATTGTAAAACTTTGAAGTCACCAGAGACTCTGAGAGTGATTTCTTTCATGAGAGAGAATGGAGTAGTTATCAAATTCAATCCAGACTTGTTGTATGTTGTATTTAGTATCATGTATAACACTAAGAGAGTCTGATGATTCCCTCCCAGCTAGATCCCTTCTCAGAGGCAAAAATGAAACATTTGACCGTCATAGATTTTTCTTAAGAGATGGCAAAAACTAGTGTTGCAATGATATTACTATCATTTGTTTTGAAGAATCAGTATCGGATACAAACTATCGGTAAATTACTCAAATTTTAACCAATATTATCGATATCAACATATACTGATCATGCACACTAGCAGAAACATCTACCATGTCAAATTCCTGAGGAAAAGAAAGAGGTTGCAACAATCTCCCGGTATAAGAATGATAAACATGTCTCCTAGGACATGGACATATATCTTGCAGGACACTGTCATATTTGGCAAGCTGTTTGGGATGCCATCCTTTTGGACATACCAACTTCTTAATGACAACCGACAATGGTTTTGTAACATCTTATGAGATGAATCTGTCTAAACAATCTGGTGGAGGAATGGGAGGCGGATATGTGACAGTCACCAACATCATCAGTCATCTGCTACTGTAATATCATCTATGATTCAGATTTAATATTTCATATCTTTCATGTAATGTTATATGCTACATCTCAGCAGTATACCGATTGACTGACTTCAGTAAATATTTTCAATAATAGACCACCCTGGTGTTGCCACCTTTTTCGAGTGGTCTATTCTGTACTTGGCTGCACAGTGTGAAGAGGTTGCAGTGATTTGTCAGAATAGAGTCTAGCATGAACAGCTGTTGGCTCTTCAAGATGATCTGAATTCCTCCAGTCTGAGGTGTCAGTAGTGATTGGCAATGGTCAGGATAGCCCTCCAACACTGAGAAGTGATAGCATGGCATACAACACAGCAAGAGAGGAACACTTGAGTGCGACATCTGGATCGCTTTGGCAGGTCATATACAGTAAATGATTGACTCATCTTCAAATACTTCAATAAAATAAAATTGTTTGTCAATTATATCTAATTTATTCAACTTACTCCCCCAAAAAATCACCTGTCAAAATATTTCCATGGTCACAATTATATATTTCCAATCCTTTGTACTAAAAGCTGTAATGATAAACACTACTAACACAATGATGATACTGAAAATAAACCAAGTGATCAAAATCACAAAACTCACAGATTCATGCTGGCCTTCTAATCTTTCCTCATCATAAATGTATGTATATGCTAAGCTTTACTTGTTTCCATAATCTTCAACACTACTCCTGGGTTTAGCTTGTAATATTTTTTTGTTTCAAAATGGCATTCCCTTCTTGTTTTTGAAACACTTTGATTGTAACAATGCGAAATGTAAATTGCAGCATGAGTTAAGAATATGAACAGGCAGTGTGCACACCTTTGGCATCACAGTTGTGATGAGATAGGAAGGCATTAAGTATTCTATCAGTTGTTTGATACAATTTGAATTAAAACAGGTTTAAAAGCTTTCGTTTTTACAAGAGGCTACAAAATAGGTTCGACTGGATACCCATGATCTCTGGCTTATAAAATCCCTTGACCATTCTTCTTTTTTTACGTTCATTTCTATTTATTCAACAAATGACACATGTATATCAGAGACTTCTTATTATGCCAGAAAATTTTCTTTGGTTCAAGTTGGTTTTACTATTTTCATTTCATTTCTTTTATGTGGTCAGCATGATCAAGAATGAGGTCATTCTTTGTCCAGCTTCTGTTGCAGTGAATTTATGAACCTAACTAACTAGGTCAGTTATTATAATACAAAATTATATCCCTAAGTGGAAGGTTACTAAATTATGTATAAAACAGGGGTTTACAAGCTTAATATTTTCAAACAGCTACAAGTACAATAGCTGTGACTACAGTGACTCACACAAAAGATATTGAGAATTTTCATATAAATCAATATGACACAAATTGAAGAATGACTATGACTTAATCCCCCCCAAATTATGGGACTGATTATTAACGGCTACCCAAAGGACGGACACAGGACAATTATTTAATGTCCAATTTAAGAGGTATTAATTATAGCTCATATGAAGCGTCCACTCAGGCCACAAGTTAATCCAGTTCAGCTTCTGATTTTCTTATGAAAACAACTTGACCATGAAGCCGTCATTCAAACAAATTCACTGAAGTATCTTCAAAAACGCCGCCGTGGGTCCGAACTTCCAGCCCTTACTAACGAGCAATATATAATACTTCTCTCTAATTCTAATTACTGAGTTCACAATATTTTGATCAATTTCCTCTGTTCTCCAAATTAATCTTCTAGACAATCTTCCCACCCATGGCAGCACAAACACTGAGGCAATTTAAAAGCAGGCAATCCAGGCTATTCAATTCCTCTTGGTAAAAGTAGAGTTGAAAGTTTCTGGATTGTTGCCCTAGGTGGAGATTAACCTTGTACTGTGGTAATCCTATTCTACCGATGGAAAGTGGCTAAGAAATCCTAAGCCATGATATCGCCAGCTAAGTCCTCCACGCAAAAGTACAAGTTACTAATGTTATACAAACCTAGAAAAGTAAAACCCCGAGAGAACCACGGTTTTTCTCTTTTTTCTACAAACCCTCATCCATTTTTCTCCCTGGTAATATATAATTCATTAATCACTCAAGAGGGCCATCAATCAAATTCTGAAAAATTGTGAGGATGGTAAACCTCTTAAAGCTGTATCATCATGTTGAGCTCAGTACGGGAAATAATAATAATGTAGCCACTAAATTTTGCATGTACTTGCATTGTTGCATATATTGCATTCTTCTCTACTGCAGACTCTCATGTACTTGTATCGGTGGCATGCTTAACTAGATATACAGCTAGTTTAACTGACCAGCAAGCCATGTAACGTTTGGAAAAATCTGGATGCGGTAAATGAAAAACTTAAACCTGCACTTTAAAGTTGTTGTTTCTCGTTATCGAAATCAAATTTAATTTATAATTTTCTCATTAACGTCATCATCATACTCAAAATACTGAAAAGCCATTCTTTAAGGCTGATTTGAACTTACTTTACATTCTTGGAAATATAATTCAGCCAGTATAGATTTAACTACAAAGTCCTCGATCAAAATGCAAATATAAACACGATACAGATCCTATGGAATCTTGTGGTTTTATTCTTATATTAAGTAAATAAATAATG
>JAIPMN010276067.1:0-20808 GCA_020650975.1 Apostichopus californicus
GGGGGGGGGGGGTAATTTTCAGTTATGTTTAGAACTGCCGGGTGTAATATTTCCTATTTTACCCGTCCAAAGACTATTATCGAGACACTATGACAGTCAAATCTCTCCCTAGTTGTAAAAGAAACCAGTAACGAAAAATAGTTCATTTCAAAATATCGATCTTTAGACGTACTTTCACCCTGTCAAAGTAATATGATCTGGTTATACCTACAAAGTTGGTTTGAATTGGTGTCACCAAGCACTTATTTTCCTAGAAGTGACAGTTTATACTCACCGTGCACACTCGGTAAAAAAAACTTAAAAAAATTGTTATTATTAACCAGTTTCTCTATATGCACTTTCCATCCATAAAAGATGTTGATCAAGAAAAGTACATTAAAAAAAATTTCTGTTTACAACAAAGAATGTAAGTTGCAGATTAACAAAATGTGGAATAAATGAATGATAGAGGTTTAGCGTTTACGATTTGCGAGGGAATATTTTATCGCATAAGTTACCAAATACTGGAAGAAGAAGAACAGCCATGTAACATTAATCAGTGCTTCACACTGCTGCATTAGGACGTGACTTGGACATTCATCTTTTCCTTTCCATTTGCCTGAAGTTTCAGTTTGATCTATCAGGAAGTGTTTTATGTGAAGCTCGTCCCAACAACCATATATGCTGTCGACTTTACATTCGTCTTTCACCGGGTCTCCCTCTTGAGAGAGGATTCTTTGATTTCTTTGGTGACACGAAGCTGGGATTATTTTAGTGTGTGTCTGCGTGTGTGTGTGTTTGTTAGTCTTCACTTGTAATTGGATTTAGTATTGGACATGTAGTGGTGAGAACGGTTCATCAGGTTTCTCCTTCCCAGCTTTTACTTTCCATCTCAGATAATGGCTACTGTTTCTGTGAGTAGTACATATTTCTAGTAGCATGCAACAACCATGAAGGCTCATTTAGACATAATACTTTACAGTTTCCTGATTGATGTTTTCAGATTGTAAAAAATTAAATTAAAAAAAATATATATATATATATGTCGAGTTTTGTGTCCATTTTCTTGACAATGTTCTGTTACAATATGAATTCTTTTGTTGAGAAAATCAGAAGGTCCTTTTCTTTTCCTAGACAGGGTTTATGCTTATATTATTTTTTCTCTGTCGTTTTGACATTTTCTAGGCTCAGGAAGCTTGCGGTTCGCTGGAGCTGGACAACGCAGTTGAAATGATTCGAACCTTGAACGGCGAATTAGATCAGATGCACCAAACTGCAGAAGATGGCAAGCTGGTTCCCTTACCAGGACAGGTGGTGAGTTGATTTTAGTTTTAATTATGAAAAATGTTTGGAATGGTTTTATAGGAGAAAACACTTCTATAAAATCCTGTTGTGACTGGAGGTGAAAGAGAAATGAAATTTAATGGTGACTGTTTGGCCCAGGCAACTTTCAACCTCTGTTTTCACTGTGGTTGTTTGAACCATCACAGTGTCGTACTTACCGTTGAAGTCCTGGGCAGGCTAAAGCTGGACGGGTGTTGTCCAGATGCAGTACACGGATGTCTACAAATGTCTACAACTGCTAGAATAGATTGTCAATGCAAGTTATTGGTTTCCCATCCGATGTGGGAGCGTGAGCCGCAATGGCTTTGCCTTGATCTACATGTATACAGTAGATGTGACAGATGTCCCCTTACATCTATCTCTTTGTGTTCACCATGCTCATTAACCTGTATTCTGTGCGTGTTTTTGTCCCTTCTGTTACTGTTACTTGTCATTTAGCCTTTAAAGAAGATCCTGCAAGGATCGAAACGTCAGGCCAACTTACTTTAACACATTAATAATTTGTGTTGGAAATTGATTGTCACATCATTTGATTCTATTGATGAAATATATTGCCTTCTAATGATGATGAAGTTTACAATTTTCATCATTACCAGGAAATAATGGATGATTAACTAATATTTCAATATTTGCTCTTTATGTTGTTTCACTCTCATTCGAAAGTAGGTTAATTTTGATTGTGTGATAAAGTTAGCAAGCTTAATAGAAGCACAATCGGGCATAGAAGCACAATCAGGCATTGTTTTTTATTTCCCCCTATTGTTTGTACTCTGATATAGTCCATTCATCTTACTATGCATCATTAAATGAGTTGCTAATAGAAATAACTAACTGCAACTATTTTCAACCAAAAGTCACAAGGTAATTCTTCACAATCTTTGAACAGCCTGCAAATTGTGCCGCTCAGCTGGGTAGTACCTCCAAGGGTGTGGGAGCCTCCATGGCATCTCTCCTCACCTCCGCTGCTCAAGGGAATGAGAACCACACGGGCATCGCTGCTCGGGACACGGCCAACTCCCTGAAGAGTCTGACTGCAGCAGTCAGGGGAGTTGCAGCGACCACCACAGACTTGCAGTCCCAGCAGGCAATCATCGAAGCCGCTAAGGATGTGATGGACAAGTCTGTCCGGCTCTTAGAGGAAGCTAAAGCAGCGCTGGAGAACCCAAATAACCCAGAGAATCAGCAACGGTTAGCCCAGGTAAGTCACACACCTGCAGAGCACTGCAAGCTTAAAAGCTGTTTGCCCACCTCACCATCCCCCCCCCCCCCAACACACCCCCAGACAGCTACACGTTGTGGTTTAGTCACTCTTACATAAGCTGCTTTGGCTGTATGGGTTACTCCAGAAAGAGCTACATGTTGTGGTTTAGTCACTCTTACATAAGCTGCAAGTGGCTGTATGGGTTACTCCAGCAATAGCTACACATTGTGGTTTAGTCACTCTTACATAAGCTGCAAGTGGCTGTATGGGTTACTCCAGCAATAGCTACACATTGTGGTTTAGTCACTCTTACATAAGCTGCAGGTGGCTGTATGGGTTACTCCAGCAAGAGCTACACATTGTGGTTTAGTCACTCTTACATAAGCTGCAGGTGGCTGTATGGGTTACTTAATTAGAAGCTATATGAGGCTGTTAGCTGCCAATGGTTGTGAGGTCACTCAAATGACACCTTAAAACACTCAACCACTGTGTATGCTGGGGTTACTTTAAGAGAATGACATAATATCACTTTTTAGTTACTCTAATATGACTCTAATATGACTCATATGACTCTAATATGACTCTAATATGAGATACTGGAGGCTGTTTGGTTACTTTAAGAGAAGATGCCAGTGGTTGTTTTGGTGTTTTAATAGACATGCATGACATTGTAATTACTCTAATGGGAGCTTTTCTGTGGCTGCTGAGTTTACTCTCCCCTTGGTCTTGTTGCCTCTCAGGTTGCCAAAGCTGTTTCCCAGGCTCTCAACAACTGCATGAATTGCTTACCTGGACAGCGTGATGTAGACATGGCCATCAGATCCGTACTGGAGGGCAGCAAAGGCCTCATGTCTGGAAAGGTTAGTTTGTGTTTGCTTGTCAGCTATATTTTTGTTTCTTTTCTTTTTTTACCTCCGAAATGTGTTTCTTCTGCATTAGATTACAAGTGGACATTTTTTCATGTTTCATGTCCACGGATACTGTTCAACTACTAGTTATTACCAGGTCAGCTCAGTTTCATATATTGGCAGTTGATCACTGTACAGAACTTGCTCCTTTCTTGCAAGGAATCATCTTAGCAGTCAACTAAATAACGAGTGTTTACTTTAAGGACCTCCTCTGCACAAGCACGAAGTACATTTTTTGAGCAGTTACAAGTTGTTACTTCTCGAGAAGTTAATGTTTCAAGATGATCAGTTGGCATATGTAAGAATCTGTGTGTGGACTTTTTAAGACATGCACCAATAGAAAGATATAGACCAAAGTATCACTTGTGTGGACTAACTTGCAATACTCCCTTTGTATGTTTGGTTTTCATGAAATGTATTTGATGTGTATAGAATGAATTCCAAATGTTCCTACCTTATATATACAATAATCATTTGTTGATATATATATGTATATATATATATATATATAAATGTTTGTGTATGTTTGTATGTGTGTTTATGTTGTCCCCTACGCACAGAACTATTTATGTTTTATGATTTGATTTTATAGACTAGGTGACACTCTATTGTCATGTATCAATGAGTATGGAATAATAATGTTAAATCAGTCTTACCACATAGAGCAGGTTAAGAATCAGTTACTCCAAGACAGGTACTGACAGGTCTTTGTTTTCATAACACATTAATAATTATAATACCATTTATTAAAAAGTCTCAAATATTCATATGTGATTTTTTTAGGGATTTTTTTTTGCATGCATGATTTTTAGTGTGGGAACAATGGAAACTAGGCCACTGATTTTAAACTGCATGTAGTGAATGCATTATCCTATACCACAACTTGGTAAATATGTTAATGGGGGACATATATTATAATATTTACCTCGGGATCAGGTCTGTTTCTGGTTCCAGCAGTGTCCCGTTAATCCTTCGTCCTATCAAAACTTACGTGAATTTATTTTAAACCCCTCGACAGGATTTTGAAAACGAGGTAAAGTACCCTAGACTTACTGCAAGTCTTCATGAGGGATCGTGATTTTATGCCATTGTCTTACAATTGTAACATGTACTACAGTAGCCTCAGGGTGCCACTGAAGCATCGAATATAGGTATCTTTGAAAGATCGCAGCAACCGACCACTTGTGTTCGTCTCTGTCGTATTTACTCGCAGCTTTATTTACGCTCTTTTCTGTGTTTCATTCCATTAACAGCTGATCGTTTATGACACAGCATTGTATATCACCCTTCCTATATTTTTGTCTCCTTAATCCTGATTTGGATAGCTGCTATCATCGTCAAAAAACTTTCTCTGTTCTTATGAAGCAAAAGCAGTGGTTTAACCTTGATAGCATATTTATGCCACTTTCTGAAACTTGAAGACATATATTAAGAAAAATATGTAGATATCTGCCAAAGCATCCATGAATTTATAATTCAGCGCTTCCTAAACCAGACTGAAGCTCCATATTCAAGTTTTCATCATGTATGTGTGGTTGTTGCGATCTTCAGATACCCCAATCTATTTGAATTGTTAGACCGATTTGAATCATTCAACTGATTTATATCCTTGGAAGTGAAATTGCAGCCTGTGCCTCGATTTTGCCACTGTAACTTTTAGAGAAAACTTTGATAATGTAGTCAAAGACTGCTATCACATTACAGCATGCCCAAAACATGGGTAAAGAAAACAATGAATCTGAATCATAGAATTCCCAGTATCTAACTGATTTTGTTGTTGCTTCAGTGGTCACCCGATACGGATTAAGATAATCCTGAGTATAATCCTAAGCATAATTGAGATTAAATGCCTGCAACTGGTTTTGGGATCAAGTAATCGTACCATGGACCTACGTTTTCTCACTATAGAGATTAAAAATGTCTTGCCTTATCCATAGAAATTACTATGGGAAACATATGTTTTACTTGTTTTGCATGTCTATATGACAAAGGTGTCATGTAAGGATTTCTTTACTTAATATTGCAAAATGCTATAAAACAACAATTCTGACATGGTTTCATAACTGATGCAGTACAGCTGCGGAAATATATCGATGAATTCTCTGTATTGAAAGAAGACAACTTGATAGGTCTAAATATTATTCTGCAAAATTTGAAAGCAAACTTTTACAAAGTTGTGTACAAGGGAGACAAAAAAGGGAACTTTGAATATCATGCAAAGGACAAATAGATTTTAGAAAAAGTTGGTGTTATTAATGCTTACTCTCTCAAAATATCATTTTAAGCTGGTGAGATATTTATCTTGAGTATTTCATGCTTCAAAAAATCTAAGCTGCTTGTTTTGCTATCAATGCGTGCATCTTTGAATATTTTAAACTGTCAAAATAAAGATCATATATAAAATTCTTCCTTTTTGCCTCTTGCAAACCTGCCATTAAAACTGTATTTTAATCATGCCAACATAGTCATCTTGTGCAAAAGAATTTTTGTAATGTGGACGTGATAGGTGTGGTAGTGATGATGAGAAGAGTCAACTAAAAAACCATGACAACGTGTATAATGTCGAGCTGGTCCTTAATGGAGGCACTGAAAACATAAAACTAGATTCACAAGACCCCCCCAAAAAAAGGGTCTTGCAGAGTATGTATGTCTGGATGTATGTCATTGCACTGTAGATATTTATGAATATGCATTTGGGTTGTCATGGGAACTAAACTAGAATTGCATGTTAGTATACTCATAGAGTTGCAACAGATACAGACTGTACAGTCAATTAGAGTGTACTTCGTTTTCAGTGTCAACGAAACAGCTGACATATTTTGCTACATGTTTGGGATATTCTAAGGCCCTGTTTGATAGTACTGAATCGTTGTGGACTGTGTAGCGTAAATTGAGCCATATTTTTTACAGTTCAGAATCCTTTGCATGTGTGGTATTGAGACACTCACCATCTTACAATTCACCATCATTTTTTTGGTGTGTGGTGTTGAGCAGGCCCATTTGTAATAGTTCATAATCCTGGGATGCGTGGTGGCAAGGCACTATCTAGTAGCGTAGATTAATTAGATGTGCTGTCCCTAGCTACCCTATCTACCAGTTGAGCACCATGGATGTGTAATGTTGTGTAGTATTAACGAGTCCTTGTCAAATAATTTTCGATCTCCGTTTACTTTGGTAACAACTTGTCTTTTATACTGATTAAATAATGGTAAAATAATTGTATTATATGCTACATTGTAGTTTGCAGGTTGGGATTATTAACAACCATTTGTTACTAATAGAGGGCAGCACTTCCCAAGGTCAAGGTGTGACAATAAGTTTCCCACCTCCTATGTATTGCTAATGTTCAGCTACAATTGGTAGTGCAAAGAAGGAGGACTAGTGAACTCATCTCGTTGATTGCGTTTTTAGTATCCCCTAAAGCTGGAGATGCGGATGATTCCATTCTCTGTCCTCGCTTTTGTCTGTAGTCATTTGAGTTTATGAATATGCATTAGAAACCAGATTTGTAAAGGTAGTAGTATTCCTCAATAAGGTAAACCCTAAGGTTATTAATAGGTAGTATCCCTTCTTGTCTTCCTGAATACAACTGGTGTCCCCACAAAGATGCCAATGTCCCCTTGGTAAAGATGTGATTCCTAAATACAATATTCCCTGGCAAGGACCCCTCTAGAGTGATAAGAGAGCTGTAAAGGTCCAATATGTGGCAGGGGGATGGGAGGAAGGGGGGAAGGGGAGTAGGTGAAGTAGGAAGAAAGCTGATGCCTGGAATCAGGTAACAGTTAACTTTATTTGTGTGTGAACAATTGTGGTCAGGTGAGTATAATGACAGAGGTCTTTATTTAAAGAAATGATTCCATCTTCTCTTTCTTTTTCTGTTACCCAATAAATTGCTTGTTGCTGTAATAATAATAATAATAATAATAATAATAATAATACTAGAAATAGTAATATAGTAATTAATAATGATCCTTTCACAAAGAATGACTCCCTTTTGAATTGTTTTAACAGAAAACTCATTTTTAATTGTTACTAATTTTGGTTGGCTTTTAATAATATTGACAGAAATGAATGAGATCAGATTTAAAAAAAAAAGATCCCCTTTAGTATAGATATTCTAAAATTGACTAAAAATTAAAAAAAAGAAAAAATGTTTGCTAACTTTTCTCACAATTTTTGCATGGCCGATGTAGTTAATACTCAAAACCACTACCGAGGAAGTCATCACGTCATACACGTCGTCTCTTAATGTGGTAAGAGTTGTAGTTTTTTGTTATCGTTCGCGTTTCTCTTCTCTTATATGGCTCCCCCTATTTACTACGGAGCCTGCTTTTGTTGTTCTTCCTGTCCTGGTAGCTGTTGCTTTTGACCTCTCCTTTTATTTACCTATTTATATATTCCCTCGCATGAGCTTCACCTTCCGAACCTTGGAGGGGCTGTGTCGTCAAAGGAATGGTTAGAAACACGAGAGAAACAGAACTTTGTAGAAGAGTGAACAGATTTGTGACAATTTTCCAACCAAAGGGGGTGTGAGGGGGGATATTGTGGAGAGGGTGGGGGCCAAAAATCTTTTTGGGTCTTCTAAACATCAAATGGATTACTTTTTGCTTTTTGTGTTCATAAACCTTTGTAAAGAATACCTTTGAATTTAGGCCAAAGGTCGGTGGTTTTGACCTGGATGTTGACGATGTGTTTCTAGCATTCTTTTCGTTAGTTTTTATCATTTATACACGTACACTACAAACAGTATACCGGTCACACTAGTCAGTTATTCGTCAATCTAGATGTTTGTCCAATTTATAAACCCTGGTAGAACGCCTTTCACGTCCAAACCCGCCCTCTCCCTATCTTCATCAGATTTGTTGGCATCCTCTATGTTGTCGTCGCACAATGTCTCATACACACCGTTCCCTCACCCATTGTCACTCCACCATTCTCCCCTGCCCCCTTCCCTGCCCCACCCATAGATACACATTCAATGTCATACACTCACATATTATAGGTCTCCCAAGCTTGATTCAGTTCTACCTTGTGTCTGTAGTAGTGTTTCATAGATCTCAGATGCAGGAGCTGATTTTTGCTGCTGAAGTGAACAAAGTAGAAATACTGCAGATTCCTTTATTATATTGCAAATAAAATCAGTCCTAGCTATTGTGATGTAAATCAATGCCATGAATCCCACACCAAAGCTTTTTCCCAAACCTGCCTCTGGAATAAAAATGACTGTAAATAGATGTAGGTATAATCGTGCTATGAAATAAAAGGCTTTTGAAGCCTGGCTGTTTTCTGATCATTTTATGTTTTACCAAGGTAGAAAGCCCTGCTTCATATCAATGAGGAGGAGGGGGAGGGTGGGGGAATAGGGAGGCGGGGATGAGATATAGAGGGAGAAAGAGAAATAACCTTTTCACTTTCGGGCCACATTTGATAATAACTAGCACACTTTCCTTCATTAAAGTAATAGTCCTTTCTAAGTTCTCTTCATTTCATCTGGAATGATGTGAAAGCATCTCAAGTTGAAATCTTTCTCAGTACTGCTCCTTTAATAATTTTACACCTTTTTTGTAGATTTGTAAACTTCTTTTGCACCTATTCAGTCTCTCTCTGTATCCCTCATCTTTTATGGAAATTTAAATAAACAGTAATCCCAATTTGAATTCGGGAAATATCACATTTGAATTATGGGGGTTTTGTGGAATTAGCCGTTGAAGTGGAGATTTAGGGAGGATCAGGCCCATGTGATGCTGCAGATGGCGTTGATAACGTCTGAATTGGTTTTTGCGTGATCTGCTCCCGTTGGTCGGAGATGGTTTTCTTTCTCTCCTGGATTGCATCTTTATGTCTTTGGGTTTGTTCTGCATCAGATTTCCTTCTCTGATTGCTTTTGCCGTGAGTTTTTCTGCCAGCGTTTTGATTTCTTAAATGCCAGTTTTTGCATTTTCCGATGATATTCTTGCATTCTTTTAAGTCTGTTGAAATTTCAATTGTTTTAATATTATTATTATTTTTTTGTCCACTGGAAAAGAAGTTTCACAAATTATTAGAATATTTCCAAAATGGGCATGTCCATATGGTGGCAACACTAGTCATTATAAAATAAGCTTGATATGTGAAAATAATATAAACATTCTCAAAAAGAAAATGAATTGGTATATACCAAATATAGATTGGATTAGTAAAATAGATTGGTACAAATAGATTGGATTAGTAAAATAGATTGTTACATAATAAATATAAAGTAAAAATGGATATGTCTTTCCAGAAGGAGAAATATGAGTTAAAATATTTTCTAGGCTTTATATGGATTAGTATGTATCACAGTAATATAATGGATGGATTAGTTAGAATGGCTTAATCTCTCCCAGTTTAGGAATCAATAACATGGTTTCTCCCTTTATGATCTATGTCAGTCCATATATTAGATTAAGCTAATGGCATTTAGTGTATCTAAACAAAGAATAGATGGATAAAATGAGATGGATTGTTGTATCCCAATTAGAAACAGATTCAATATACATTTGTGGCCCATCTTTTGCATAGCATTCAAATTAGTTGAACCAATGAGAAGGGAATGGTAGTTTAGTTCATTCCATCTTGAAACTATTTAGTTCTTTCAGAACCGAGTTCCAGCTGTCATGAAAATCCTGGAAAAATTCGTGAAATTTGTTCAAAATAAGTAGAAGTTTCAAAGCTTTCAAATGTTGATATTTTCAAAAATATTTCAAAGGTTTTTTTTTTGTGCAAAATATTTGACTAGGTGGTAGTGAGCATACAGATTCATTAATAGCCAATACATATTTTATAATTTTGGTTTTCCTTTAACCCTGAAAATGACCACTAGACTTCATAGCTAGGCCAGTATCGCATTTCGAAAAGTCTCGTTAGAATAAGAAATCTTGTTAGCAATCTAATGATAGGTCATATAGTCTGATGTTTTAACAGAAAAACAACATATATACGTTGAAAATCTGTAAGAATCTGTCATGATTATAAACAGGGAATGATTTGAAGTTATATTTTCTTTCTAGGTTTCCTGAGTGATGTATTTCTGGCCACCAGTGGATGTTGTTCAGTTTGCCACCATTTTGTTGCTCACGTGTGACACTAGTTTCCTTGTTTCTTTCTTTCTGAGAACTCTTGTTGAAGTGGTGTTTTTGTTTCTTTTAAAATTTGTTTTTAATGTGATTTTCACAGTTGATACGTTTCCTTTGGCTTTGCATAAATTTGCATCATTGCATATTCATGTTTCAGAAGAGAATAATGGAGTCCAGCAGATTAATGTAAGATAAATTCTGGCAACGAGAGAGGGTGTTTTTCAGTTCCATTTCCTATTGTAACAGGATTTTTAGGACAGTATTTTCACATTTGATCAATTGTTCGATGGGTTTGTTTCCTCTGTGGAGAACAATCAGATTGTTGCCAGATACTTAAGTGCAGGAAATAGTGTCTTTTAAGATCTGGAGTTCAAAACCAAGAGGCCGTCATCTGGTCAAGTACATGGAAAGTCAAAGCAAACAGTTGTATACAGCCAATTTAATGGCAGAAACAAAATGTCGAGTGTGGTTGTGAAAACATTTAAGTTAATGATATGCAGTGTAAAGATTTATAATATATATATATATAGATACATACATATTTATATGTTCATTAGAATTTTTTTTTACTGCTGGAATTGTATGCCAAGTCACCTGCCGTTTGTCAGATGAACCTGTTACTCACCGGCGTAGAAGTTTTTCTGTCTAATGGACTCTTTTTGTGTTTTTTATCTCTCTTGCCAAAAGTAGAATCCAGGGTTTTGAAAGTGTGCAATTTAGCTTCAGTTATGTCTTTCGCACCGTTAAGTTACCTCCAATCGACAGGATGGACCCTTGCACAACCTTAGTTACCTCCAAATCTTGAAAGAAAGAGAAGAATACCTTAGCAAATCAGTTTTTACAGTGAAAATATTACACATGCAGCCACCAAGACTTCTAGTCATGTGCTACAACACTATTGACGTAATTCAACCATTCCTATTATTTATTAGTATCAACATGCATCATATTGGTGAATGAAATTCCGAAACTCTTGAGAAGTTGTCATTTTGATTTGGTAGCGTCGTTCAGACTGACTAGTAACAACTTTTGATTTGGGTCAATAAAATTTATGATTAATTGAGTACGATTGAAGTGAAGAAGTGGTAAATATGCATATGTGAGACAAGAAAGTCAAGTCTGAGCTGTTTAAATTGGACGTGGGGATGGGGTGGAATTGGGGGGCAGGTGGTTACCCTCTTTTCTGTTATGCACTGATCTTCTATGCACACAAAGCTATACGCTGTAATGTGGATATGCAAATTAGAAACTGCCGTTAACATTTGATTTGACTTTGTACAGAAACATTTTGCTGAGTTTATATTTAACCATTCATAGACAAATAAAGGCTTTGCTATTTAACAGTTACACTTTTCAGTTCTCTTTCTTTCTTTTAACTTTTCTGGATGCTAGTTTTTTTTTCTTTCCTCATTCTTTCCAATAACATCAAAGACCTGTTAGTCTGTTCAAGTAAATGAGTATTCCGCTTCAAACTCGCGGGATATTTGCTACTGTGGAAATCTGCAACCTAACCGTTATCCTACCGTGTTGGCTCTTCATTGATATAATCCAGCTGTCTGAATTCTTGCATTTGTCTGTCCTCAATCCTATGTCTCTGTCTGTCTGTTTGTCTTTGTCTGTCTGTCGGTCTGGTCGTCCATATTTCTGTCTTGTCTGTTATCCCCTTGTTTATTCTTCGTGCCATTATTTATCCTTCATGACTGTAGTAAAGTCAGATAAAGGAGAGTATACTTATCTCCCTGCTTGATTTGCAGTAGTTCATCTCCAAGTCATCCGAACTATAAAAGTCATATATATATCTATACATATATATATTATGTATATATCTGTGTGTGCCTGCTCTGTATATAAGAATGACTTGTCCAGGTTTGCTGAACACTCTTATCAAATGATTCTGCTTTTCCAACTCTTTATTTCTTCCTTTCATCTAATAGCCCTCTCCTCCTCTTCTTCTCTCGTCTAATCCACATTTTGCATCCTCTTTTTCCCCTTGTCTTTGTCTTCCCCATATGTACCCCCTTTTTCACCTGCAACCTACCTACCCTCTGCCGCACCTGCTTTTAGTTGGAGGAGCCCCTGCTGCAGAGGTACAGCGCAAGCTACGAGACCCTGTCTGAGGCTGCTATTTTAACCTCTGAAGAACTGCAAGCATTCTTAAATTCTGTATGTATTCTGCACAATGCCTTCCTTTTCATTCCTTTTTGTATTTATCTCTCTTTTTCTTTCTCCACTTCCTTTTTAAAAGATGCATTATTTAAATTTCTTTGTTCACATTGGCAACTTGATTGGTCAAGAAGTACTTGTTGTATTTTACTACTGTACTTAGAGCATTTTCAATAACATCAATACTATAAAAGTAAAATGAGGAGGGTGGTGGGGGGAGGGGGGAGGTAGGAGGAAAGGCCCTCTTGCTTCCTGTTTTCAGTGGTGTTGGGACTATAAAGGCATTACTATGAGATACTTGATTTAAATTTTGCATATTTAAGTCATGATCCTGTGACAATTCTAAGTGACAATTCTTTGTGACAATCTTTATACCAAAACTTACAGTGTAATGGATTTGCTAATATAGATTAGGTTATTCATCTAATGTTTGCCAATGCGAACAAAGATCAAATCACACAAATATCCATTGGAATGGCTTCAAGGGTTCGTTTGCATGTGGATTCTTGCTCTTGAGGGTATGGATTTCTTTGTAATGATTTTTTAACTTCACGCATGCTTAAAGCATCTCTTGGTAATGGTACTGCTCGGTGGAAGGGTATCATAAGATCGCCAAAATGTTCACTCCTAGGGTGGAAAAGGGGTAAATATTCTGTCTTAATTTCCATCATGGGAAGAAGACGATGCATTATCGTCACTATTAGTCTCTTTGTCGTTTGAGTAGTTTATGAAATCGATGCTTTGACTTGGAAGATAAAGTATCTATAAAGCCATACAGTATCATTGTTGTCCCGGTTTTAGGCATTTGTGAAACCACGACCAATCGTGAGCTAAGATGTAAAATAAAAATTGTGCTTCATATGCAGTGAAATTATAGAAACCAATTCAAATTGGGGGAGAGTTAATCTCAAAAAGGGGGGGCGGGAGGGGGAAATGTTTAAACCTGCTTCCTTGGTTTTCAAATAGTTTGAAAATACTTTTTATCTCCATTTCAAAAGTTTAAAAATCAAAAATTGACAAGTTGCATATAAATGTTCATCAGTGATTCTAGAAGTCAAAAGTTGTCGGAAGGTGGAAAGAAGCAAACATCACATTTCATGAGAGCATGCTGTGATTTGTTACAAAAGCATTGCCATGGGGATTCATTTGAATTAACCATCAGAATATTGACATTAATGGTGCTGGCTTTCGTCTATAAGTGGTTTTGATTGGTTTAATTTATAGTAAACTTCAGAATTATAGGATTTGAAAGGTGAGTACCAATTGTAAATGAAAACCATAAAAGTTGTTTCATTTACCACAAGAGTAATTCTCATGGGAAGTTAAGAAGTGAGCCTTTGTAAAGAACAGCCTTTGTAAAGAATAGCAAAGTGAGCCTTTGTGAAGAATATTGTCCGTTTTCATCTTTGCAAAAGTCACATCCCTTTAGATTTTACAAGGTTTGTTTGGTTTTGGGCTTTCAGCACTAATTGCGGTACAAAAGTGTCTCGGCATCAAGTAGTCTGTGAAATCACTCGAGTGAAAATAGATTGGGAGGGGGCTGTGACATTTTGGGATCATATTTTGGATCAGCATTTGGTATTGTTTTGATAAAAAAGTGAAATCTCAACAGCTAAATATAAGCTGCAGCTTCAAACCTGCTTAAAAACTTCCTGCATTTTACTGCTTCAAAACAAATTGTACTATAAAGTAACGTTGAATTAGTGGGAATTGACATGTCGAAAGTCTATAAGTTTTACCGGGGGCATTAAACCCAGCATGTAATGGTTCCTGTATGATCCCACCTTCCGGTTTGCCTCGGTTTAATTAATGCATATCACTGTTTGTTGTTTTGAATCTAAGAAAGCACATGTCTGTTTACCTTGATTCCTCTTTCAGTTTTGACACAACCATTTGCTACCATATCCTTCTTGTTTTGTCCCCCTCACTTTTCTTGCCTACATCTGTGTAGAACTTGCGACAACGGTCGGAGGCCCAGATTGACGTAAGAGATAATGATCATAATGCATGGGACGAGTACGAAATAATTGACATGCCTGCTGCTGTCAGAACGGAGCCTTCCACTCCTTAATAGATCAAATAACCCACCCACCCACACATTTCCCCCCTCCCCCCCTTTCTTTATTGTAAAGTGTCTTTTAATCCATTTTTAATGTAGGAGTTTTCAGCTTTTATATCATACTGCTGTCACATTCTGTCCTTCCACAAAAACACTTCTTAAATTACCATTTCACAAGTCTTATTTTCTTAATACTGTAGATTGAATTAGTGTGTCAACTTGTCTTGAATATTGCAGAAACTTTTGGTTTTATCTATTTACCTGTCATTATTTAGTAGCCATTTTATAACTGAAATAAGTTTATATTTTGTTATTTCAGTAATGTGATGCGATGAAATAGATTTGATTAATATGTATGATTATAGACTTGTATATGGTCTAGACCAACATAGAGTCAATAGACTTTACAATTGATTCAGCGGAAAATAGAGCACTATTTATTATAGATCAGTATAGAGTCTGTTTGAAACCATATCAAACTTAGTATTACATTTAGCATTACAGTCTAGCTCTATTCAAGTCTAATAACTGTCTGGTATTCTTCTGGTTTGTTGCTCATTTGGATTATTTTAGCCACACTTATTTGTGCATCTATTTGAAATTAATTGATTGATTAGACTTATTGATGGATCAATCTTGAATATGTGGTTATTAACATGCAAATCAACAGTCATCATAGCTAGTTTTTAAACAGTTGCATTGATTCTGTTTAGAGGGGTTGGTTTGTGTCTACCATATATCATGGTCGAACGGTTGTAATTGGATTCTTGTAATAACACTGTGTGAATAAACATATTAAGTCCTTTAAGCAGATTATGTTAGTGTCCAATGCAGTAACATTTTTCAATGATTTGCCAATAATTTTACAATACATGCTTTATTACACACATGCACGAAATTCGATCACTGCATCATGAATATGCATGTTTGGAAGGCCCTTTGCATGATAATGCGGTCTTCAAGTTTCATTGCAAGATATTCAAAAAGCGTATATTCTTCAGTAGGGTAGTCGTACTTTGACAGTTTCTAATCGTAGCTCGTGAAGTGAAAATCAGACTGAAGCTTATAACTCACGGTATTATGACTTGACCTGCAAAGCCTTTTTAAATTATCCCCAAACATGATGACAGAGAGAAATATAAAATGACTAGGTTGTCTGACCTCTTTGGTTGAACAATAGAGGTCGCTTTCAAAAATGGAGTTTGCACAAACTTGGCGCAACCATTCCGTAGGGCTGGACGCAGTAGCTACTTGTGGGTTTTTTTGGAGGGGGGGAGGGGGTTTAAATTAAGAATTGTTGAATGAAAATGATATCCTTTTGTGTCCATAAGGGATAAAGCCTACGTCCTAGTTTTGAATATTTTTCGTGTCTTTATTGACTGTAGGTGCAAATAGATCTTACTGTCCATGTCTCAATCTGTTGATTCAGATAAATGTACTGATTATGTCTACATTTGTTATGATCAAAATAGTGGGAAGAAACAGAAATACTTCCCCAAGACAAAACACTGGCATTAAAATGAGCTTTCAAGTCACTTGAGTAGTCTGCTTGTTGGATCATGCCCCGATACTGATATTGCATTAAACTTGAATCAACGTTACTCAATGATTTTTAAGATAGATTTCTTTGCTAAGAAGTATGTTTTTTTCTTCGGTAAGCAAGTTTTGGAATGACTATCAATTCGCTGGAGATACTATATCATTTTCGACCAATAACTCATCTTTTAAATCTGTCATATGAAGATTAGAAGGATTAACTCGGAGATCGACTGTGGTGTTAATACCCCCAAAGTAGTTATGACTTGCTTAGATAATTCAGTGATAAAACCCTGTCATAGTTTAAAGAATGTCCCAATAGGTTTTGTGTAGGTTTTTCTCTCTCTCTCTCTATTTTTTCTTTCTCCATGTGTCATAGGCCCTCGCAATACCTCCTATTAATAGACTATATATTTTATGTACGACAATGACCTATTGTCTCAGGGAAATGCTGCATACCTCCCCACTGCCACTGTAACTCCCAATTACAGCCAAAGCATTAATCATTTGCATGAAACCATTGTCTCGTTAATAATTTGTCGTGTGTGGAGTTTGAGAAAGCGAAAGGCAGTAGTCTCATTGACACAGTGTGCAAAACTCATAGCCACTTTGTGCAAAGAAGGGGGGGGGGGGAGAGAAGGAATACAAAGACAATGCTCTTGAAGTATGACAAGAATTAGGACATTCGACATAATTAACTGTAAAGTGATAACACAAAGGCAATCAATCGCTGTATTGTGGGAGGATAGTAAGAGAATAAACCTGTGGTGAGGTCGATGGGACATAACACCAGTAAGGGTTTGCTGAAAATCTTCCAGGTAATAGTAACCTTTGTTCATTAAATGTCCAGTTAGTCAGGGTAGAAAATTTAGTTTTGTAAAAGAGAATTGCATTAGTCATTAGTGATCGTAACACGAGCATAGTACATTTTGAACTTATACCAACAAGTCGAGCACAACACAGTGCCACTGTTGAAAGAAAGTCAGTGAAATTTGTTAGATTTATCGCAACTAAATGAAGGTCTTATTTTAAGTTGATTGTTATTGTCATAGACATTTGTGTGATATCTTAGTTTTAGCAGAGTCTGGTTCCTGCAGAAAAATTTTCCATCTCAAACACTTTTAAATAACAGCCCAGTAACAACATATGGTTAGAATATCAGGAGAGACATTGCTACGTGAAATTTAAATAATAACTAGGTTTATAGTTATGATTAACACTCTGATAACATATTGTACAGTACTTGAACATGATGAGACATCATTAAATACCTGTACAACTAATACCCCACTAAAGCAAAGAATTGGTTGGGTATAATGGCCCTCTATTCACAGTAATAGCTTGGCATTGCTTCAGTGGTGAAGCACTAGGAATGTTGGAATAGTGTTAACCTACAACACTGACATTTGTTAGTTGACATTCTACAGCCGAGTTTTATTTCTTTTGAGTATCTAACTAACGATAAGGTTTGAACGTGAACATTTTTTTACAACGAATTACTCGCTCTCATTTGCCAAGATGCAGTCTTGCAGTGATCATAGGGATGTCTGTATAAGTCACACTAGTTAAATGTGAATAATGAATGTAATGTGTACTCCTCAACTCTGTGATCAATCACCATCTCACACCCCTGTAAATCCCTCGTCTAATCAGTCAGTTGACATCCCTTCCTTGTTGTACAGTTTATGTATACATATTACCTGTGTATTATCATCTTTGCATGTTAATAGCTCAGTGGAATGACCTCACCAACACTACTACCTTATTATGTTATGCAAACTTTTGTTACCAAACCTTGATGAAATGCACCCTATGTAGAAACCAGTTTTCCCTTGTGTCATTTAATGTCAGCTAGCTGGCCCAAAAAGATGCCATTTTGTGTATTAAACAGTATAGGCTTCATTGGAAGGGAAGCGTTATGTATTAGGCAAGGATCAACCTCACATTGGGTCAGTGAATGTAATATGTATGTGATATGACAACTAGTATTTAAGGCCATCAACTATAACACAACAGTAATTAACACCATAGCAATATTAAGCTAGTGGGACATTTAATAGGCATTACATTTTGTTACACTCAAATAATTTCAGTTTGCCAAAAAAACTGTTTTCCTTTAATACTTTTCTTACGATATACGATAAAATATTTAGACTGGGGCTTCCAAATTGGTCTTTCCTTATTGTAGTAATGTATAATTAACCAGTACTGAAATCATCCTTTTGTAACTCATATCTATTCCTCCCTTGGGTTTCAATAGACAAGTGTTCAAGTGCAGGAATGGACAGCAACATTCTAAGAAAATGATTTATCGCGTATTGTGAATTTGATAAATGTGAAAAAATGGTTGAAATATGTTACCCCAAAAAATTATTTGTTTTTGATAACATCCATTGGAAAAAAAAAAATCTTTTTATATAAGTATTTTCCCACCGATAACTCCAAAACTTTTGATACAACGATACTGCCATTTTGATAATCGAAAACTTTATGATTTGAGTGGAATGTGATTTTTATACATTATATATGTCAAGCTTGCATCATTATGAAACACCCCTTTCAGTAGGTAGCCAGTATATTGTATATATCTCATTATTAAACTTCATAAAGTTCGTTCCCAATTATAGTATTTAAATACTTGCGCCAGTCTTCGAACCGCTTCATATATTACGTAGTTTTTTTTACCACATTGGTGTAGCGTGCATGAAAATCCGTCGATTGTAAACTTCCGTTGGATGTCCGTGTCTGTTTTAAATATTTACCAATATTTGTTGTTCTTAAAGCATCATCTTTGTTGCTTGTTTCGTGTTTAATTTTGTTGGAACTTTGATAGTCTCTGCCAAGTCCACCACATTATCAGAATGACTGCATATTTCATTTGGGATAGATTACTTGTAAGGTGAGTCTCTAAATAATTTGTAATAAATACGAAAGGTTCAAATCGTCAAATTGTTCCATGAGTTCATATTTATACCTCTATCGTAAATTTTAGTGTCTTTGTAATTTGGTCATATATATTGTTTTATTGAATTTGATATTGAACTGTTCCTGCTTGCTTTAAAGTTTGTTTTAAATATGTATTCCTACTTGGTGTAATCCGGCCCCACCCAAAACAAAGATAGGAATGGTGCAATTTTGATATATCAAAGTACCAAAGAATTCCCAATAAAGTTTGCAGTTATGAGAGTTACAGCCAACCATTGAAAACTATCACATGGTAATGAATTTAAGAGCATGCAAAGTAATATGTATTAACTCTCTAGTATAGCTGATCAATATGGTGTCATTTTTATGTCCTTTTTTATCTAAATAAAATATACTTTTGGTTGAAATGGGTCAGTATCAATTTATAGTTTTCTTTGAGTGTTGTCAGCCAATTAATCCTCCTTTTACTCCTACAGGGTTCATATCATGAGAATTTGCCTCAAAGTGAATTATCCGGTTAATTACAAGAAAATTATTCCCAGTGATCTTGATTTAACATAGTTAAAATAGAAAAATGAAAAAGTCATGAAAAAAATGATAAGTCATGAAGTAGACACCATGCATGGACTCTTAATAACAATTTATGGCTTAGGCTGCTTAGCCTAACATAACATAATACAATAGACTACTTTGAATGTTAAAGTGACCTATGTATAATGAAAGTGAGGTTAGTTATTCATTAATCCATCTTTGGCAAACTTAATATTTCAGATATTTTAGTCCCCCCCCCCAAAAAAAAAAGAAAGCATACACAACATAAACAATATTAAACATATATGTAATTAACAGGATGGTTTCCTTTTGTTGCTGCAAAATAAAATCTGTGACCTTAATTTCAGTTGTAAGGGCAGGATAAGTTCTTCAGAAGAATTTAGCATAACAAGTTTAGATTTCACAAGACCTTTGAATTTGAAGTTTATTCAAAAACTTAATTTCAAGAGGAAATTGCATATTCTGCTACCTTCAACAGGTTTCATAATGAAGGTCACTGGTAAACTTAGCAATAGATTGCCACATGGTACAAAAATAGCTTAACTCCCTAAAATTACTTTCCAATGGCTCTCACCCTAGAATTTATTACCAAACATTGAGAGATGTTCAGTTAGATAAATTCATGTCTCCATGAGACTAAAAAAAACCAAAAAACATATTTAAGGTTGGCATTGAAAAACGCTTGTTGAAATTTGATCTGGAGTGATCGTTTTTAGACTTTCTAGCATATTTGAGAAGGTGAAGAAGAGGGGAAGGGGTTGCGGCTTAATACTGACGACCTTTCAGTAAGAATGCATCACCATAAT
Organism: Apostichopus californicus; assembly: GCA_020650975.1. Classification (NCBI taxonomy): domain Eukaryota; kingdom Metazoa; phylum Echinodermata; class Holothuroidea; order Aspidochirotida; family Stichopodidae; genus Apostichopus; species Apostichopus californicus. Next base: position 20,568 of record JAIPMN010276067.1, read on the forward strand.
GTTGTGTACACCAGGTGTTGTGCATTGTCATATCGTGTGTACTGCTGGGATGTTAAGATTTACATGATGAGCAAACCGGTCTGTAGGATATGGAATTCGAAAAGATAATTGACCCATTGTTATGCAAACATTTTAATTTAAAAACAAAATTAAATTTCTAAAATGCTTTGCCAAACCATCAATGTGATTAAAATGATGAGGACATAAACAGTGGCGTAGGAAGGTACTTTTGAGTGGGGGG
>JAIPMN010276081.1:0-22266 GCA_020650975.1 Apostichopus californicus
AACAGGAGAAAAATAAGAGAGGAAATATAAAGAGGCCAAAAAAAGAATTAGTAGAAAAAGGTTTGAGTAGTGGTTTTTAGATTTTGTACTGATTTTGGTCTACACAGATTGATGGTACCACCTGCAGTATTGGTGTAAGAGATGTAATTTTATGACCAGAATCTTTAAAGGTATCAAAATGGAGGAATTAAGGCAGGCTGTTGGCTTTGAGTCAAAGTCCAAACGTGTGATAAAATCCCTTTATGTTTATGGTAAGCAAAGGATGTCAATCTTTCTATTCGGTCTTCTGACTGGCAGTATCGCCTGTTGTGCAGTAGTTTGAATAAAGACACAAAGTATAGCCCTGGCCTTGAACATTGAATAAAGTCTACATAAGCTGTACAGTATATGTGTGTGTCCAGGACGACAAGATATACAAACAATCCTTTCTAATATAGGTTTCTTTCATTGCATATAACATCTTCAACCTATGTTAGGTATACCAATCGCAATCATCAACTGAACTATTAGCTAACTTCATGCTGGTCTAAAAAATTGTGTGATTTTGTTTGTTGTGAGTTGTGAGATAAATTACCGATCATGGAGTGTGGTAGAACATGAGACAGTAATCTTTGAGTGTGCATGTGGGATAATTTGCGCTGCGATTGATCTTGATCTCGAACTACTTCCAACTGTATGAGAGCTTAATTATGTTCAGTAGATCATAGAATAAAATGACTTAAAGATCTTGTCAAAATAAATATATGTATTTGCGTGTAGTCTCATCTGTGAAAGCTTCCACTGTATAAACTCCGCCCACATTGCCGAGACCCCTACTCGACAGAGAGCACATTGTAAGCAGTGTGGTGATTGTCCGCTATGCAACATTATGAACAGCTCTGTGGTAAATATTTTCCCCTTTTGAAGATGAGATTTAAAGCATAATTATGCAACGAAAGGCATCCTCTATACAACAGGAGACAAAAAAGAGAACATATATGATATGTGTGCCCCACACACTGGCAAATTTAAACATTTAGCTAAATGTCTCATTTCTGCGCTACATATTGTGCATTGTACAATATATACTTCGAAACCTCAGGTTAAGTGCAGATACGATGCTTTGGATTTGGGCTATGACCATTCTCATACACTGTGCAGCCCATGCACCCTTCTGTCACCTTAATATGTTTATGAATTTTTGGTCATTACGTGAGCTGAATGCACACATAGTCAGAAATTCTAATTGGACTATATATAAACAAAAAACACTTGCAACCATTTGCTCAGAAGCTTACAACCAATTTTCATTTTCACCAAACCTGATGTCAACTTTGACGGTTTTACCATTTTTTCCTTTTTTTTTAACAGTTTGGTCACAACTGGTTTCCTGGTCGTGGTCTCTATCTTGATCTCAGGCGTCGCTTACCAAACTACATCAGTGATTTCACAGATGGCATCATGGGTACAAAGTCATTTCACAAGTTCATCTCTACCACACTATTTCTGTATTTTGCCTGTCTTCTGCCATCTATCGCATTCGGTGTGTTAAATGCAAAGAACACAGGGGGAAGGATTGGTGAGTATCTAGGCTGTATATAATGCAAGTCATTTCAAAATATGTTCCTGTCATCTGTAATGTTTATAATAATAATAATAATAATACAGTCAGTGGAATTTTATAGCGCCAAATCAGAAACAAGAAGGAGCTGCTCTAGGCGCAACCAATAAAAGGTACAGAAGGAGTCTTAAGGTAACTCGTTAACATAAATATGGTCCGGTAGCGGGTTCCACAGACGAGGAGCAGGCAAAAACATGTTTTTTAATGGTGGATTGGGAAGAGAAAAGATAGGCCTTAGCAGAGCGACAAAGACAATGGGCAGGAAAATGCTAAGTTTATGAATTCCATACCCACCCACCCATCCTCGACGCCACCCACACACCCCCTTCAACCCACCCCTCAAAGAAGTGAATTTTACAATTTTTGTAGGCAGTGCTTTCTGTTGCATTATCAATCCATCAATGTCATGTTAATGTCATGTTAATGTCAATGTGACATTCATGATAATAATATGAAAACTTTATTGTTTCAACATAGGGAAAATGCTAAGTTTATGAATTCCATATCCACCCACCCATCCTCTAAGCCACCCACACACCCTCCACAACACACCCCTCAAAGAAGTGAAGTTTTCAATTTTTATAGGCAGTGCTTTCTGTTGCATGTCATTCCATCAATGTCATGTTAATGTCAATGTGAAATTCATGATAATAATATGAAAGCTTTATTGTGTCAGCATAAGGAAAATGCTAAGTTTATGAAGTCCATATCCACCCACCCATCCTCGACGCCACCCACACACTCCCTTCAACCCACCCCTCAAAGTAGTGAATTTTTCAATTTTTATAGCCAGTGCTTTCTGTTCATATCATGCCATCAATGTCAATGTGACATTCAAGATAATAAAATCAAAGCTTTATTGTGTCAGTCTAGGGAAAATGCTAAGTTTATGAATTCCATACCCACCCACCCACCCATCCTCTAAGCCGCCCACACACCCCTTCAACCCACCCCTCAAAGACGTGAAGTTTTCCATTTTTTTTAAGGCAGAGCTTTCTGTTCATATCATTCCATCAATGTCAATGTCATCTTAATGTCAGTGTGACATTCATGATAATAATACGAAAGCTTTATTGAGTCAGTCTAGGGAAAATACTCAGTTTATGAATTTCATATCCACCTACCCATCCTCCTCTAAGCCACCCACCCAACTACTTCAACCCAACCCTCAAAGATGTGAATTTCTCAATGTTTTTTTAATACTTACTTTCATCTGAGGTAATGCAAAGTATCAATCAATGCCATCTAAATAATTTTTATTGAAGAAGTTGGGATCTCAATGTAACACTTCAAATAATAGAGGGTGCATGTAATTGTCACCTACCTGAAGACATGATTGTCTAGAAGATTCATAGCTTTCAGTAAATTTAATGTTTTGTGTAATTCAAAGCAGGAATACCACTTTGTTTTACAATATTTTCTTCATCCATATATTTAAACTATATTTGCCCTTTATAAAGTCTACAGTGAGGCAAGGCTCAATCAGGATAACTCTACTATAAGTTTAGTTCTTTTTATAACTGGTTAGATTTTTATTTAGACCCAGAAAGGAAGCCTTTTTACCTTTAGCAGTTAAATGTGTGACTATTAACTTTTTTTAGTAACAGAGATATATGATGGCAAATGCTACATGAAATATAACTATTTGATTCATTTCTCAATATATGTATTTATGACTCCAGACACATGTGAGCTCTTCGAATAAACTTTCTGTTTCGCATTTCATAAAGACAAAAAAAAGGGCAGGGGGGATGGAAACAGTCCAAAGAGTTTGTAGATATGTAGTAATTTTTAGTTAGGGTCTGCAATCCATGTCAAAGTTCAACATAGATCTACCTAAAAACTATTGCTACTATACCACATGTGCCGACTTAAAGGCAGAAATGTTTGGTTTTCAGAGAGAGACCTGGGTTTTAATTATTTCCTTTTCACCATTTCAGATTTTTTCAACTCATCGCTGTTCAAAATAAATGTCAGTGAAATGATAATATCCACATAATGCATTGTTGGATATCATTATTCATTGTTGTTTACCTGTAGACATATCTTAAGTACATCTACCTGTGTGTTGATGTCGTCGATGATATATTCATTAACCCTGATAATGCCTTCACATCAAATAGTAAATGTCCTTGCCGACAGGTCGTCAAGTGGATCTCTTACCTTAGTTCCGACGATGTTGTGAATTTGACTCTCCATAATTTTCATGTTGAGAATGCTGTTGTTATTTCGTAAGAATAGCTGCCTGCAAGCGAGCGCTAATGACGTTGCATACAGTAGTCCTCAGAGAGCCGTTGAATCGGCCTACAGCTAGGGCTTTGAATGTTTACATACGGTGAGCATTGAAGCCTCTAGACTTTACCAAGGAGCCATGTCCATCCATTATTGTTTTAGTAAATTCATCTTTATTGTCTCCAGGGTGTTAAACTCTTGACACTTTTCTTTGATGACTATAAACTGTATAAGATGAGAGTACGAAAGAGCTTCTTAACTAGTTCTACTTTCTTCGACTTAATTTTTTGTTTTTTAATTGTACAGAACTGGAAATTGTTTCCATCTGGTCAATTGTCTTGGAAAATTATGAGAATTAAAGCGATATGTTGACTCGCATAAGTTTAATTAACTTGTCATTCCCATGATACAAATTTAGGTGCTTCTAGTCTAATCAGGTAATGCACAGTATATTTGTGTTTACCCTTTGCACTGCAAATCCCTCTTTTATGGAAAAGATGCATGAAGAGGGAAGGAATGGGGGTGGGTGATGGGTGATGGTTGCAAGAGGACATGAGTGAGATGGAGAGTAGGGGTAGGAGTTCACAGGAATCTGAGAAGAAGATGCAGGAGTCAAGAAAGAGGCTGGGTCATATGAAAACAGGAAGAGAGAGAGAGAGAGCTAGAAGGGGAACGTAGAAAGGGAAGAGGGAGGAAAGAGGGGGGAGGGGGGGTTGACTATGCTAAGAAAGGATAGGAAGAGATGTAAATTAGGCAGAAGCTAGGGTCCACAACAAAATAAATCTCTGTATGCATATTTCATCAAATATGTCTCTAATTAGGACTCCTAAGTGAAAAGTCAAACTTTTCCCATAAATATGCGTAGGCTATTAAGGGATAGTGACAAATTAAATTATTTTGACATTATGAAAGTCAGACCAACTTTCCTTTCTTTTAATAGATATATATATTTTTTCCTATATATATATTTATGACTCCTTAGAGAAGAGTCAAACTTTTCCCATAAATATGCATAGGCTATTAAGGGATAGTGACAAAATAATATATTTTGATTTTCTGAAGTCAGAGCAACTTTCATTTTTCTTTTATAGATAAATATATATTTTCATATACATTTAAATGTTTTAATAATTTGTTGTCCAAAACATGAATCACTATTACTATTTGTTTACCTCAGTGAATATGAATCAGAAGTTATCGCTACCCTAGCGAGCAGCTGAGCAGAAATCTTCCTTTCTGATTGTATTTCTGCATGCTGTGTCTTCGATCTAATATTTGAAGGCATCGAACCCTTTCATACCTTTAATACATAACATAAAACAATCTCCCCCGTGGATCTCATCTATACCAACATAAATTAGTGTATGTATGGGCTAATTGAAAACAGGTAACTTAGATAACTATCGACCCCCAGAGACAAGTTCCATCTTTCAGTTTGTTTTCGACAAAGTGCGGCAATTAAGCTTGTCTTTTAAATATTGATGACTTCTAAGTAGCAGTCCAGATTTCTATTTTTAATTTCTTCAGCTTTACCTTTTTCCCAATTTCTTTTCTTTTTTTGGTCTAATGCATAAGGGACTAAATTTCATCAACAAATTTAAAATGCTTCAAGTGGCAGTGACCTGTGAGATTTTGTCAAATTATGAAAACTCAGGTGGTCAGTCAGAAAAAGTATATAATTATATGGAATTCAAGCACTTTTCTAAGAATGAGATGATTGATTGATTTTTTTTATGATTTAAGTATATCTGGATGGTTGGCCAGAACCATTAATATAAAAGAATAAATAGTAATACAGAAGTGGTGAATTATGGGTCATGCTTGGTGAATCTGAATGCATAAATGGGAGTAGGTACAGATTGTGTGACAGCCTTTTCAACAGCTCATACCAGGAGTTCAGTTTATTCATCAGGGAAACCAGGAATCTCATGGTGGAGGGGGGGAGGCTGGTGTGGGGTGGGGTGGGATGGTGGTGGGTAGCAGTGTGTTTCACATGTATGCAATGCCTGTATTCACGAAGAGTTTAAACTACAAACTGTGACAAAAAGAAATGCTTTTATTCCATGAGACTTTCTAGTGACTGTTTTTTCATACACTGAGGATGCCATATACATTAAACTGATCCAGCAGGGTGACATCACAGATTGATTGTCTCATCATGAACTCATTCTCACCATTGATCATCAATGCTGCATGGTTATATAATCTATGATTTCTGGAGCTTTAGGGTGCATGTTACGATATACATCATTTGAGGGGGGGGGGGGGAAGAGGGGGAAAAAAGAAAGAAATGAAAATAAAAAAAATATAGAAATGAAGTCAATCCCTAGACATGTATCAAAGGCATTAATCCTTCCCAGAAAATCCTTTCAATGTCTAGTGCCTAGAGGGTAGAGCTATATAAAGGGCTGTCACCACGGAAACTTCCATTCCGTCCCTGACTAATCCTCGCTAACACCTCGCACATCAAGGTAAACAATTTTTAAGTAAGAAGCTCTCTTTACCGACAAGAGCCAAGATCTAATTAAGTGCTGGAGCTATATTACTGAGGGAATCGTAAGATCATATATTCAAGTTTTAGGCGTTTGAAATGTTCTCACCATCCTTTAAAGTTGACTTGTTATGTTAATGCATGGAGCTATTAAGGAAATTTGGTTAATATTTAGTTAATAGCTCCATGGTTAATGTTACTTACATATACAGGGAGCAATATCTTGAGGAAGTTTTTGAGAGATTGTTGATGTGTTATCATCACCATTTCTGATATGTTTGTCCAAGCAATATGTACACTTCTTAACTTGGTACAGCTTGTTGTATTTGGAGAAAATTATACTCCAGCACACCAGGGGTGCAACCATCATGATTGTACTAGGGGCAGATAAGAGGTTATGTTTTCCAGGGGAGGGGGTGCCTAAGAGAAGGGGTTTCCCCCTGCCCTTTGAGAAATTTTGGTGAAATGGAGGATGTGTAGATGCAAAATGGTGCTAAATTTGGCAACTTTTGGAACAATGTTTAAGAGCTTTGTTATGTTTAGGTTGTACCACACATACTTGTTGTATATTAGTACATGTTTTCTGTTATATTGAGCCTGCCTGTATCCATAATTCTTGTGACAGTGTAGTCTCAGTGTAATTATTAGAATTATATCTCTTAAAAAGGAAAAGAGAAGTTATTTTCTGTAAGTTGTGTTAGAGAGTTTAATATCAGAATTTAATTTTAATGGTTAAGATGAATAAATATAAACCGGTCGACCCCTTTAAATTTGCAGAGTGTGCTGTTTTATCATAGCCTCTATCTGGCCTCGGATGCAGTGCATAGCTTGTTATTGATTAAGATGAAAAATAATGAGCTCTAGAAACCTGGGGAATATTTTAATTCCATACCAGGGTATCATTTTCAAGTCAAAGTTAGGAAAAAAACAAAACAAATAGAAAATAAACTTGTGAATCTCTTTAATAGAGAGTGTGGTGTTCCATCGTAGACTCTGTCTCGACTCAAATGTAACGTATAGTTCCATAATGCCGGGTACGCTTTCACTCTGAGGTATTCGAAAAACATATCTGGCCTGAATTTTCATCAGTCTAAAAATCTACTTAGCGTTCAAATATCAAATTCCACACAGCAGTCATGAACACAGCTTTTCAAAATTTGCCAGAGGCACAACATTTGGTTCATTACTTATTAGCATTGAACTAGGCTGTACAGTGATGTCATTTGGATGCTGCCTTAGGCAACATATTTAGCTTAGCTTGCTTTTGGAATATTATCATGAATATTTCATCGATAATGGTTATAGTTAGAGCTCCTACGCCTGATATTGCCATGTCTTTCATAACGATGCCGTTTACGTTAGTTTCACAGTCGAATAATCAACCTGCAGTCTAGCAGAAAATTACTCTAGCAAATATTCTCAATAAATCTTTGCGAGTTAGTGCATTATGGAAATGATTTGATTCTAGGGCGTCCAGATATTTTTATAATTTGTTAAAAGCGACTTCTAAGATTCTGGCCGAGAAAACAGCTGGTTTCATCAGAGCATTTCACAAGGATGAAAGTTTAAAGCTTTCCCTGCAGACAGTATTCGCTGTGTTTCTGATCTATAGAAAAGTTTTAATAAGAATGGTTTGTTAGGGCAGGTCTGTCTCGTGGAGGTTGCAAAAGTGCATGCTTTGTTCATTTGTCACTCCAGAATTTTTTTCCCTTGAATTATAATATCATTCAAGAGGATCTGAACATGATTGGCGAGTGCCTGGGGAGCATGGGAGAGGGCCTGTGCCCCTTAAAATTTTATAATACAGTCGTATACACTGGCAACATTTAAACTTGTACTACACAAATGTAATTAAAATGTTGCAAACCAAAAACATTTAAAATGGGCTGGGATCCCTCTTCTTAATCCTCTCCCATTACACCCCTTCCTAGAATTGAGATAAGCCAATGTTTGTGCCCTTCCCAAAGGATTAAAACATTGGCTATGGTCTGGGGGACCAAGATTTGTATTCAAGCAATATATTGTGTGTAAACAAGATCTCTATGCAGGGTTAAGCCAGAGTTTCATCAAGCTTGTCTCACGTCCCTTTCATCTACATACTACAGTTTATAAAGACTCATATTGTAAACAAATAGCTGTTTAATATATGCTCCTTGGATTAGCACTAGAGAAGTAAAAAAAAGACAGAATAAAAAAGACAGAAAAGAAAAAGGAAAAGATAAGGTAAATGTAGCAAATTAATCGGCTGGCTGCAAAGTCTCAGAAGATAATAACTGATCCATAAATCTTCATCAGATTCTTCTCAACATGCCGCGGACAGATATGTTTACAGTAGTCCTCTACTTTGATTTTAGACACTGTTGTCTGCCTAGGTCACAGCGTTGACGGATAGGATGTTAGGAATACAAACAAATCCCAAAGAGATTGAGAATCCCAGTTTCAGATTTTGAAGGTCTAGGATGAAAACTTTCTGTTAGATGCCTGGTTATTTCGTCACTGATTTATCGCTGACACAGACAAACTGTTTCATATATGATACAATTAAGTGTTCGTCCCACTTGCTCGGTAAAGCAAGCCTTGCCCTTTGCTACATTGTATCTGCGATACATGTTATTTATGTTTTGAGAGTTACTTTGGTCTATACGTACGTATAAGTGTATAAAGAATGGATTCATTCTGTCACTAGCATGATCGCATATGATAGCATTGGGGGATATGTGGGGAGTTAGAAAAACTTCTGATCAACCCTCAGTTTGTTTGTATATATATTTGTAGGCACTATAATAGCCTAATAGGTGACAATTGTAGTGAACTAATTACCATAATCATTGATTGGATCGATAAATATTTTTAATGAATTTGTGAGAGATTTATGAGGAAGTAGAAAATAATTTATCAGGGATTGTAACTATACCTCATCAGAACTAGTCTCCTGTTTTATCTTTTTGCCATAAAATTAATTAAGCTACTTGAATTATCTACAGGTGAAAGTCCAGAACTTTCAGATACTTAGCTGTTTACATTCGAGATTTGGGAGCAAATGTTGTTGCAATGTTTTGACATTATGCTTCAAGGCAATATTCACAATCAGGTTCCACCTGACTTCATAGATGTGCTCCAAGTCAATGTTACACAAAAATGCAGGAGGTCAATGAACGCTTCCCCTGCCATTCGTTAAATTCTGAGGTGTTTTCTAAAGTTTTCGGTGACATAGCTTCTTCCGTTTATCCTCCAAAGATTTGGACAAGTGCTAGAATGTACGATGAAAAAGTTGGTATGAAGCACTCAAGAGTCCCCTGTAGCCCACCTGTCTCATAATCGAGGCATATAGCAGCAGATATCTACACTTCAGCACCTTAGCCAGGGCAATTATGTGATTTTAGTACTCTGTAAATGTCATTGATTGATTGATTGATGGATCGATTAAAAAGATAGATTCTGATCTAGATCTGTAATTGTATTTTACTGAGTATAGCATACCACTTAAAGGCCTAAATATTTTATGAAATTACAGTAATTTTGTTATATGTCAATAAGGAAAAAAAAAAGAAGAAACTTCTAACATATCTGACAGCTATTCCATTTCACAATTTACATGCAACATTCATTGCTTATCCATGGAATTTTATCAATTCCATCATCTGGACAAACTTTTCTACGTCATGAAGTCGCCTCCAATGTTCGCAACAGGGTTTCTATATTGAATAAAATTCTCATTTATTGTCCAGGCCATGATTCCTGATGCATTAATGAGGGAGTTGCTTTTTGTTATGAATTAATACTTAATCAAGTTATATTGATGTCTTCCCACAGGAGGCCTAACTAACAAGAACTTCTCTTAAGGGATGGACTTGAAAGTCTTCCCAAAAAATTCAATGGTTTTATTTCAAAAGGTTTGTTTTTGAAAGAAAAAAATGATGAAAAAGATTTTTATTTACAATAATATTCTTATATCAGACAGGGATATGACTTAGAGGGATATGACTTAGAGGCCCTATTCATGATGGATTCTTTATAAAAACAAAAAAAATCTTACTGTACATGATGCAGCTGGTAGTGTCAGCTCTAGGCTGATGAAAATTAGTTTTATAGTGGAGACCATTGTAGCTTGGTTTATTCATGGTTTAATCAGCAAGAATGCAATACTATTTGTACTTTTAAGGTAAACTGGTCTATCGTGATATTAATGTGAGACATTGTTTGTTATGTTTTGAAATTTTGTTCATTTCCATTATATTAATTATGACAGTTTGTTTCACCCATCCCCATCACATGTACTGAGCCTATCTAATGTAGATCAGGTAAAAAAAACAACTAATTAACTTAATAAGTAACTGTGAGGAAGAAATTCAGGAACGTTGTTTCCTTTTGTGAAGAGGGAGGGGTAGGGGGTGGGGATGGGGGGGGGGGGTAGATAGATAGGAAAGAGGAGGTTGTGTACTTTCCTAGGTATACACTGCTGTACATTTTCTATTACAGTAGTACATTGATCTATTTTTGTAATCATGGCGTCATTCAGCTAGGCAATTACATACACACAGCATTAAAAAGCATTTGAAGATCCGCAGCCTTCAGTTCCTATAGTTTAAAAATTCGGAGCATTGACGAGAGTGGTTAGAAATCTCCTTCAAACAAGTAGCGTCCTTGGCAGCACTGAAAAAGCTTGTCAATGACAAAAATGGTCCGTCATAAATCAGGAGATAATTTCTGTCTCGATTTCACTACGGTCTTTCACCTCGCAAGGCTAATCGTTCGTGACTCTCGTGATACACCTGCTTCCCTTCCTGACCCTTGATCGTAGATTAATTTCCTGGACATTAAATCACTTCGACCATGTTGGTAAGAACTTGTTTGCAGTTCAGTTTACCCGGTCACGTTTCTCTCTGGGACAAACTGACCGTGTTTGCGCATACCTTTGTCTAATGAGAATCTATTGCGATCCCATTAGATCAATTACTTGAGTTTGTCCATAGTCTGCTGCAGGAGGTCAAAGGAACTAGTTTATCTAAAGGAGAGTGTTTAATAAAATTGATGGGTTGAGTTACAGTTTATTTTAGTTTTTTTTCATTCAATTGACTATAAGATGAAGTACATTTCACAGATGGATTTGATTTACAAAGGCCGGGAAGCTTGACACTTGCAGCCATCTTAGTAGTACTTTTTTTCGACAGAGGAAAAACACTAAACTACAATTCTTATTTCTGTTTGAATGCCAGAGGCTGCAATTTTTTCTTTGTGTGATGTGTAATATTGATAACCTGAGGATTTTCCCATTGGGATCTTTTTTATTAATATAATCAATATCACATTAGCACACACAAAAAAATGAATGGCCATGTAATGAATAATTAAAGGTTTCAAGCTTCCAGCACTGTAATGACCATATGGAGTTTACTTTGTATGATGGAAGAATAGAGAGAGGAGCGGAGCAGGGGAGGGGGGAAGGGCAGGGGGGAGGGCAGGGGGCGGGCAGGGAGTGAGGTCAGTGGTTTATCTAATGCATGCAGCCTATCACATGATGGTTTATGAGGAAGTATGCTTCTCCACAGTTTGAAATTATGGAATCACAGTTAACCCTGTCCTGCCTTCCTTGTGAGGCCTATAATGGGGAATCTCCTACCATGCCCTAGGTCAGCAGAGGACGCTGTCATATCCTAGTTCTAGTGCCACCAAACTTGACAAACTGCGGTCTCTGAAATCACTGAGAATTCCTCTGCGGATTCTCTGAAGGACACTTCAGGGCGAACAACATGCACATTCCCTATTAAAGGTAGACGTAGTGTGACATATTCCAGCTAACATATACCACTCATAACTAACACATTTCAGCAACAAAAGTTGCCCACTGTTCGTTTGGCAACTTTACACATGCCTGGTCGTCAACCAATCAGAAAGCTTCTGAACGGTATTTTCAGTTAGAGTCTAAGGTTTGAGAGTCAGTAAAATTGTATCCAAATCTCGAAATGGAATTTACTAGACTTATTCCTGCGATCCTTCTAGGAATTATATTGAAAGACAAGATCTTGAGAACATATTTTTACAGCTAGAACATAGATTATTAAAGATACATATCTTTGTAGACCTGTAAACAGTATAGATCCCGCACATTAGCAGCGCCACAGAGCCATATCTACGACTCTCTTAGGACCGATATGACAGCCACCTCTGTAAAACACTTAATGATCTCCATTACATGCATATAAGTCAGTGATAAGCAAATTTAGTATAAGAGAAATAGATTATAAACAAGGACATTCAGGACTGGTCCAGACAAAAAAAAATTGTATGGTAAACTATGTATTATAAATGAAGTAAGGGAATAATGTGTACTAAGGTAATGTAATATGAGGCTAAGGCTAAGTACATTTAAGAAACTCATACCAGGCAATTATCAATTAAATTGTGAAAATCCATTAATTGATGATCGTACAATTCCTTAGCTGAATCTCTGTATGGTCAGAATTTCAATTCATTAAAGAAGAAAAAGTGAGAATGTTTTTTCATATTTTCCCATTTTCACTTCTTATGAATACTAATTAGATATTAAGAAATTGAAATATCTATTTGTAGTCATCAACTTGTTCCTAGTTATAGTGTTAATTCAGTTCTCTAGAACATCTAGGAGAGAGTCAGAAGTCATCATGATACTCCACATACCTATTGAAGAACCTAATATTACTCCAAAGCCTTTTTTTTTTTTTTTTAATTGCTAGAAGTCGATGAGTTAAATGCAAACAGAAAAGCCTTATAAGTAAATGCCATGACTGGAAATTTTTGGAAAATACTTTATTTTTTTGATATGCGATATTATTAAGCCCTGTGTGAGTGAACTCGCAATATCAACATGTCATTACATGTAGATTATAAGTACATGTAGATTAAAAGAAAACATAATCAACAGCTATTAACAGCAATTTAATATTGCAAGCTCATTTTTTCCCTTTTCTTCATCCTGTTGGATACTAAATCACCAATGGTTCTATTGTTCATTGGTCTGTTTAAATAATTTATATTTATATAGCTACAGTTATAGATTCGTCTCAAATAGTGAAGTTGATTTGAAATTGTTCACTTTGCTCTATACGTGTGATTGTAAATACTAAATTGTCTCGAACAGAAAATGTTAACGATTGTAACAAATATGTTAATCACTCACTCGTTATAACCTTCACTTCGTGAAGCATTCTAGGAGTGTGTTTATAGTTCCATCAATTGCAATCTTATTTTGATTTATCTTCGGACGCTTTGGTAAAACTGTGCAAGGGGTTGCTTTAAGCAGGTACCAATATATAAAAGTGGTATGAATATATACATATAACTAATTTGCCCTTCTCATTTTCTTAGAATATAAAATGGTATAAAGTAGTAGGAATAAATTCTCATTTTGGAAACTTTAGTGCATGACATTTTCATGAGGTTAAGTCGAAAGCAATATAGCCACATGAGCTCAAAATCTAAGTTTGATGTTAATGTGAATAGAAAGATACTGTCAGATGTACTATTGGCTATGAAATTCAAGGTTTGTCTTGTTTGTCATAATTGCATTTCTCTTTCGTCTGTTTAGGGACATGCGTAATGTGAAAGAAATTGTTTCTGTGTTTATCCCACTATATCTATTATAATGTGGCATATTGTTATTACATTCGAACAAAAAGTGCCCTGGCAGAAAAAATCCAGATTTTAATGTTTACACATGTATGGCACTTTATTATATGAACTATGCGACGTAAAACTGCTTCATCTGAGTAGCATCAGGGAGGGAAACTTATGTTAGAACAAAATCCCTTAGTTTTCAGAATCTTGCAGCTTTGTATGATTTTACTCACAGAGGTTTTTTTTTTTTATTGTCCCACCCCGGCCCCCTCCATCTTTCTTGGATTACTATTGCGTACATACATACATACATACATGATGAGAAGGCTCAGAGATGGATATATGTTTCAGAGTAGATTTGATGCCTGGATTCACAACCGATTTAATTCTCACTTTCGATCATGTGGGCTGGATGGGAATATAGGCGTTCATGTCCTGGGAATTAGACAAATCGTTGCCATGGAGATTGTTCTCCAAGAATAACTAAAGTGATATTTTTCTAAGGAAATGTTTTTCTCCTCTACTGCTAATTTGCTGAAGGAAGATGATGAATCGGGTGCAAAAACAAGTGGAGCATTGTAACATGTGAAAGACCTACTCTGAATTATGTATCAATAAAAGTTTGATGAGTGCGATAAACCAGAAGGTGTGCAGCAGCTAGGACTGAAAATCATTAATTCTAGTCATAAAATTTTATACTTTATATTCAACTTTATGATCGGATATCATGACAATGTCACAATGTATATTACTCCATTTGAATTCCACATAAGATGTGATTGAAAGATTGAATTTTAGAAATAGGATAAATTCGGCTATTAAATTAGTTAATAGGTTTCAAATATAAGTATACTTGCCCTCTTAATTTAGGTGTTAACAGATATTCAATGAATTCATTGATTCATAGTCTATTGCTCAGGAAATGAAGGCTGACAAAGGTGACAATAAGCTGTCAAAATTTAACATTTTGTTTCATTTTGTGTGTTTCTCCTCTATTAAAAGCAGCTTTTTGCATCCATTTCTATGATTTTCTCAACTTCATTGACCCCGCAATGCCATAACGACATACAAAACCAGCTTATCTATTCAAATCTAACTTCAAATGCTGGAATAAAAGTAAAAAAATGTATTACTTTGTACGTTGTTTTTCTCAAACTGGTTTTCCGTTAGGATCGCAATAAACCACGCCTTTAATATGAATATTTAAATTCTA
Source organism: Apostichopus californicus (assembly GCA_020650975.1). NCBI lineage: Eukaryota > Metazoa > Echinodermata > Holothuroidea > Aspidochirotida > Stichopodidae > Apostichopus > Apostichopus californicus. The sequence goes on from JAIPMN010276081.1 coordinate 15,130, forward strand.
TGAACGACATTTTAATAGGCTCTCGCTGTAGATCCCGGGGAATTTGAGCTGTGCAACTGACTTTTCCAAGCTGATTTCCTATGGTAGGTTTGATGAATTGATTACGTAACACACAGGCTAACGTTCCAGACTAATAGCCTTGAAAGGGGAAGAAGTGGGCAGTGGCAAAAACGAATGGCAGTCTTACGAAATGGGCGGATTCACAATGATCTATTTTAAGTAACCGCTCATAAGTAAACATGTTAGCTATTCATTGATTGGTTGAATTCAAACTAGTAGATTTGGGGAACTGTATGCGAATAATTTTAAATGAGGAATTTGTCGGAAGACAATTTAACTCATTATCTGCAGAAGTCCTTAATAACTCGCTAATTAACGCTCTTGACAGGGAAAACACTTCGCTAATATCTTAGTTTGCTGTGTTGAGTACATGTTAAAACTCGATGGACATGTGAAAAGGGTGGGAAAACGGCGACAAAATTCAAAAAGCTGCTTTAAATATTTTCCTTCAGTGTTTTAACTGATAGATGTATAATTTATCAGAGAATGGCCAGGAATAACTTAGTGCTCAAATTTTGTATAGCACTTTTAAAGGCTCTGAACATTCCCTTACAAAATACAATGATACCTGTGTACAAAAACTGCTGTACATCTTTGTACAGCAGTTTGCCCATTTTGCATAGGCTACTAGTAGCATCTTTGCAATGCGATACTTGATAAATTATTACCTGAATTCGATATAGAGGGTCAATTTGGGGACGAGACTGGCAACTGTCCAGTTTGTGCATTGGGAATAAGTACCGTACCGTGGTACAATATTTCTTTCTTTTTCTGTCAGTTCTAGAGATTAGAGAGATAGACTCATTTGTTCCATTCATAATGTGCTTTAGAGTTAATAGTGCTGAGACATGCATATATTGCCACTCAATTAATATGACATGCTGTACCACAGTACAATACTATATATAGGAGAAGTACTGAAACAAGAAAAATAAACTCGAAAGGACAGAAGTTAAAAGTGTGTAATGTCCACATGCAGCAGTTGGATTACATGTATGGTACTAATTGTTGGTTTTATTTTGCAGGAATGTTGCCATATGAAACAAATTGATAATCATATGGAACAATTACAATTTATGGTATTGTTGTTACTGTTCATTTGAAAATACACCCTTTAATACCACTGCCATAACAGTTTACCTGCATGCATCGGGCTCTCGCGGTAGATTGCGGAAAATTTGAGCTGTGCAAGTGACTTATCCATGCTTGTTTCCTTTGCTAGGATTGGCAATTTGATTATGTAATACACTGGCTAATGTCCCAGACTAATAACCTTGAAGGTGAAGAATTGGGCAGTGGTGAAAAATGAATGGCAGACTTACTAGAGGGCGGATATTCAAATGCTGATTTGCTCAACTAGATCAACCCTTCAAACCAGGGGGTTTCCGAATAGGCGGCCTGTGGGGCAAGTCAGGCCCGCAAATAATAATGCAAACAAAATTTTGGCTTGTTATCTTGCACTAATTGGGCATACATACATACCTTTATATAGGCTTGAGTATCTCTCTCCATATATATTTCTCAACCTAGCGTAAGAGGTTTCAGCCATTTCTCTGGCCTTTTGCAGCTCCAACCAATGTTTCTATCGATCTGCATGTTCCTAGTAGGCAAGGAGAACCATTAACTGCTTTCAATGATTCAATGCCATATTTCTGTTGCGATGAAAAGTTTAATCTTTACCAGCTGTCAATACAATTGTCACGGCTGTTGAATGAGTCTGCAGTGCATACATGTATGTGGTGGTTGTGCCTTCTCATGCAATACGTTGTGATACATTTTGATAAACCTAGCTGTTCGGTATTGTAAGGTGTATCTTAGCTTATTCTGCATGTAATACGGTAAATAACCGTCCGACATAGTTCCTCAGGTATCTCATATTCTGAAATTGTCACAAATATTCAAATTTGTACAAATTCTTTATTTAGTGCATACAGTATGCTGGTTGTTTATAATTTACATCTAGCCTAGTATGCAGGGTTGTTAGCCTCAACTCAAAACTTACAAACTCTTTATCTCCAAATGCTTGCAGCAAATAACATTGACGAATTGCTGTGTGAATGGTTTTATTAAATAAATATCAATAATTGGAATGTATCATGAAAACTTGCGGCTGAGGTACAAGTAAGCAGTTCTCCTTTCTTCTTTTTTTGAGGGGGATGGGAGGGGGGGGGGGAATATATTATATTATGCACCAACAAAAAGCCTAAAGACTGTCTGCTCTATAGGCCATTATTAAAGTACATACATTGCTGCTGGATGAATATATTCATGTGTTTTTAGTTCGATTTCTTACTATACACTCTCTACCTCTGAAGGATATCCTTCATGTTAGGCTATCCCAGGATAATTGTATCAATATTAGCCAACCCACATGAATTATTGTGAAGCATGTAATTAGATATCATAGAGGTACATTTTCAAGTGGCAAAGTCGTGTCATGTTTTACTTAGAACAGCAAGAGTGTTGAATGATATAAAAAAAAAAGGGGGTCCCCAATGCATATTGAAATCCATATTTGCTGATATTTGGATGAAGGTTTCCATGGCAACCATGTGTCTATCCCCCCTACAGTAGTGATAAATTACATCAAAGAGGTGAAATGAATTCATTTGTGAATCAGAGCAAGAAAAGCAGCGAGTTGTATTAACTCCATCTCACTGAAGTATAGTTTATATATAGAGTCGGGTATATATGATCGGATATTTCTTGTCTTATATTTTAAAATATCTTAAAATCAACAGAAACTGATGATTCTTGTGATGTTTTTTCCCCTTTATTTTGTCTAATTATGTGTATCTGTGCAAGTACTTTCTAACAATTGAAATATCCAGACTATGCAAATAATAGTATGACCTGCCTAGTAGTACCATGATGGTAGGTAGAAAAATTATGTTTGATATATATACTCTACTGTAAAACAAACCCACTGACCTAGTCCAGAAACTGGTGATTTTTGTGAATTTGTTCTCTCTTTATTTTGTCTTATTATGTGTATTTGTGCAAGTACTTTCTAACAATCGAAATATCCAGACTTTGCAATTAACAGTATGACCTGCCTAGTAGTACCATGATGATAGGTAGAAAAATGATGTTTGATATATACACTCTACTGTAAAAAAAAGAAAAACTGACATTAGTCCAGTTTGCATTGCTACACCCCTTTTATTTTGAGAAATGACCCTGTAAATATCAGCGACTCATTAATCAAAGTGGCTGAAATGCAAAGACTATTAGAGCAACTCCCCAGAATCAAACTAATAGAAAATTAAAGATTGCAGTGGCCTAAGGTAACATGTTCACAAGGTATAACAAAATATGTCATGGGAAAATGGAGATGGATGTCGTTGTTGGATGCTATGAGCATTAAGTAAAAAAATACATGTTACAGTTGAATTATTTTCAGAATGTATTAAACAGGGGATTCGCATTAACATAATTATGCTTTAACTGAGGAGTGAGTCCACATCATGGGTTTATAGCCTTAAATTTGACTAGTTTCAAGCACTATATGATATATCAGCAAGAAACTTCACCTTAAATATTCCTATTGCAATATAATAACCTGAAAGTGTTGATATGTCATAGCACATTGTTCGTCTCTTAATTAGTACAAATTATTAAATAATTTAATTTTAATCTCATTTACTAAGTAGTAATCTGTTAAGTTGAATTGCTAAATATGTTATTACAAATATTGGTAACCAGATATATGGGATTAATAATCTGTTGATAGAAATTCTACATCTTTAACTATGAATTATACAAAATTAGTTAAATATGCTGCTATAATTCCAAATTACTAACCCGACATTCGTGTGAGTTTCAATGTACTGTAAATAACATCTGCCATTAAAGTCACTGCCCACCATCGTGTCGCATTAATTCTGTTGCCCCAATTCTCTTGCCTCGTTTAATACATTAACCGATTGAAATCTACAGATTAGTAATGTTTCGATTAAAAATTATGGGTCATAACAGTTTAATAATACTTAATAACAAAAAGTAATAACTTGAAATCACACATTGTTAAGAGGAAAGTAAACTCAATTTTCTCTGTATGGCAGGCTTAGGTTATAAACATTGTCAAGTATTGTTACTGTCGTAAAATGTAAGATTTCTGTCCTTTTTTCTTTTTTATGTTTGTTGTCCATTATTCCTCCACTTTACTGTACTGGCTCCTTATTATATTTAAACTCAAAATGATCAAGTTACAAAATAACCTAACAGGCAAATCTGAGGCCTAGAATGTAGATTAATGTGGACAGTTCATGTTGAGCTAGGTTGATTATAGGGTGAAAGACCCAGAGAGAAATTATGCTCAGTCAATATTGTGGGTACAAATATTTCAAAGTATCACACAAGCAGTTAGGGAATATGAAGGAATAATAAGTTCCAGGCCATATAATAAATGGTTTTGTAGATAGTTGTAGGGTTGTGGGTATTTAAAAGAAATCTGCATAGTTCATAGCAGGTTTCATTGTTTGAGGCGAACAGAAGCAGTCAAAAGTTAAAAGAAAATCAAGAGCTGTTAATTATCTTTCATGTGTTAATAGTTCGTTAAGTGACTTCACAAGTATGCAGCTAATAGAAATGATATGTATAACAAGTCAAAGGTTTCACTTCAGAGCAGAAGTTTTTTGCAATCTACAATGTTTCCAGACTTAACAAATATTTCTAAAGATATATTTTTGATAGAGTGAACTGATTCATTTGCATAATTAACATTTTCTCAATGTTGAAGATAGCTAATTATTATAATAATTCCATTCTATTCTGACAAAAGCTTTCATCCAGACACTCTCTTTTTTAGTATACTCTCTTTTTTACATGGTACACTTAGTAGCACAATGCCAGGGGTTGAGAGCGGGCAAATTCCTTGGCCCCGTTGGAGCCTTAAGGGCCTTTATATGACTAAAACAAAACCGAACACACATCACATTGTGTTCAAAAGTAACACTTCATTGTTAGGTTCAGTATCATCACGAAGATGTGGGAACTGAATCTCATTGGGCTAGTGAGGTCTGACAAATACTCGCTTTGTTTGCCTTAAAGGCCCCATCTAATCCTTGGCCCCTGGGTTCCCTAGGTTTAATCATTACAATGCTGAAATACTGATTATAATACAGATAACTTGTGTGTACCACATCGTTTAACTGATCTTGTATAAATATATTTCTGGATTGTCCGGAAGGCAAGTTAAGCACATTTTGCAGCTACTACAAAACAGTTATATTTGCAAAGGGGTTTTATATGGCATTGAAATAGTTGGCCTCATTTTAATGAAAAATTCAGCCTAGTCACAGTCTGTAAACTTGCATGTGTTATGTCAGTAGCTTCAAACTACGTGTCCTGAAGTGTATTAGGTTTCTCTCTTTTTGCAATTTAAATTAGTCAGCAGCAGGTAAATGTCAAATTTTAACATAATCTTGCGCATGTTTGAAAACTATTATAATTTAATTTACGAAAAGTCAACTCACATCTGGACTTCTGAGCAATCTCATCTTGTATTACCCAAACTCTTTGACTTTTAACACCCCACAAAGATGTATAAAAACTTTCTAAAACTAACCCAGTTTGACATGTTAACTTGTAAATTTCACTAGCCTGTTGAAACCAAACACAGTCAATGTTATCAATATGTAGAATTTTCTTCTGAGAGTGGGAGGGGGTCAGTGAGGGATGGTGTTAGTAATGGTTTAATTCGATATTACTAGCAGATACATGTGGAAGTCTGTAGAAATCTCTTCGACATTGGTTTGGTCTAATTTTCTTGCAGGTAAAACTTTTTGATCCGGAGAGCTGTTGTTTAAAAACTGTAGAAATTTGCCAATCACTATTTCATTGTCATTTATCATTTATTATTTCCTAATTATGTCCCCTAGCAAATTTTGCTGATAATATTTGTATGGAATGTTTTCTAATTCATCCTTTTTTATTTATTTTTTCTAACAGATGTACAAAGAGTGATTACATCACAAATGCTAGGGGGTGCATTCTTTGCTATATTTGGAGGACAACCCCTTATAGTGCTTCTAACAACAGCTCCACTAGCTCTGTACATTAAAAGTAAGTCTAATAAAAGTTTCTGTTTTAATATATTTTTTATAACAAACCTACATCACCGCAATTTTGAGGAAATGTATAGAGAGCAAATGTACAGTGGAGTCAAAATATTAAAACTATGTAAGTTACTCATGTTCAATTTTCTGACATTTCCTCTGAAGTATTTTGAAAATGAAGAAAACATGTAATGGCTGTATCCATTGAAACATCTTAATGTGTTCAACATACTGAGGTGGTTACAAAATATATGGAATATAATGAACTGTTGCATGTTTAAACCCTTGAAAAAGTTTTCTATGAACAGACAAGAAGCTGAGTTCAGTATTTTCGACTATGTATATTACATATTACATACACGATGAAATTATTATACAGGAGAAAATTGAACAAAGAACGTCATATGTGATGAGTTTGATGCTAGCAGAAGCAATTATATATAGAGGGCTAGGTCGGTCTTCATTAAAATTAAATACCTAGTAAAATTACCGGAAGCCCTATATGTTGGTAGGTTATTTGACCCATGTAATTTAAGTCACAGGCTCTTCTAATTAATTGTTACAAACCTTTTGTTTTTCTTCCCTCTTGGATAATAAAGGAGAGCATGTCACAGATACTTTAAACAATTTCTTTTATTATCCTTATTGATGTAATTGGATTCATTTCTATTGCATTCTTTCATCCTTCAGTAATCTATAGCATCTGCATGGACCTAGAACTGGATTTCTTCACCATGTACTCGTTGGTGGGTCTGTGGAACTCCTTTTTCCTAACGATATACTCTCTGACAGATGCAAGTAGACTCATCAAATGGTCTACCAGGTAGGTGTTCTGAGCCCGCTTGTCCCTATGTAACTTATTTACTGATGAAATCATCCACTTGTGAAGTCAAGAAGATATGACATGTAGAATAGTTTAATAGACGGCCTGATGTTTTGATCTTATGGAGGGTGATGAGTGAATGCAGAGCAAGGAGACAAAAGCATGGGGGGAGGGGGTGGGGGTGGGGTTTGGTAT
>JAIPMN010276081.1:22288-35260 GCA_020650975.1 Apostichopus californicus
CCCCCCCCCCCCCCCCCCCCCCCCCCCCCCCCCCCCCCCCCCCCCCCCCCCCACAAAATAAGATCATGTATATATCATGCACCACATGTATTACAACAGCAAGTCATTTAAGAAAATACACATATCAGATGTGATTAAATTTCGACATATGTTTAAGAGTACAAGATGAGGCTAATTTTTACCTTCTCCTGTCAGATTGCAACAACAATATCAACAGCAGCACTGTTTGCTGGAATTGAATCTTTACTCTCCCCACTCCACCCCCCCCCCCCCCCCTTCGATAAAACTTTTGATATTGATATAAGAGATACTTTCAAGCACAAAGAACCAATACATTATAGCACTAGAGCACTACATTATAGCTATATTTATTTGTTTTCATGTGGGGAGAGGGGGGGGGGGGTATTCTTTCTAACCATGTCTTCTAATCCAAGAAGCTGAATTGCAAAGTTTTACACAAAACTGTGCGATTAGAAATTGTTATCCAGGATATTACAAACAGGTCTTAACCATATACTGTTGTTTCCCTGAGGTATAATCTCACAGGGCATAAAGTATCTTTCCAAGGTGGTAGCACTTTTTAATATGCTTTTATCCCAAGATTGAGTTTAGGATGGAAATTTCAATAAAATGGAGTATATGAATCCCATATGTATGGCAGGCCTATCACTGTCATTGTAAAGACATATACGTCATATTCACCAAGCAAGATATCCAGTTTGTGTAAGCTTGAGTAAAAAAGAAGTTGTAAGATTTTTTCTTTAGTCAAGATGTTATTTATAGTTGCTTTTATAATTCTGCAATATTCCATTAATGTCAAGGATTTGATATGCCTCACATTTGGTTTCAGCGCTTTCCAGAGAAATACATAAAATCTTCCATATATATCTACTGTTTGTATTTAGACTTGAAAGAATGGTTTTTTATGCAGGAACACATTGTTTTTAATATACATGTAATGTTATAAATAGTATATGTGGCACCATAGATTATTGACCTTATGAACACAATTTGTCAGTTTCTGAGAATTGGCTCAGAAATTATCCGCAGTTCATAAATCAAAATGGACGACTGAAGAAGTCAGCCATTTTGAAGATGCCCAGTCATCCCACCAACAGACTGACCATTACATATCAGCTCCTCTGAAATATGTACACATAAATTAACAGAAAAACAAGAGATTTCTCTAGATTTGTGAATAATATGCAAGGAGTGCTTCATTCATCTCTTGCATGGTGCTTGTAATTTGTTTGTGTGAAATTCAACAGACATAACACATAAAAATAAAATGTAAGTAGGCCTGACATTTTCATCTCAGGAAGATCATCTTCAGATTCAGACTAAACAAGCAATTTTGAGGAATTAATATAAGCAGTGCCATCATAAGCTTGTCCTCACAGAAGCTTGTCCTCGCATTCGGGACATTATACACATATTATAAAGGTGAACAACTTGCAAGCTAGCTGTTGTATATGGCATTAGGAACACACACATGCTCCAATTTTCTCAGTTTAGAACGAATATTACATGCAAAGCATAAATTTCTGTTGAAATTTAGTCAGCGTTCGATGTGCCATCCCTGGAGGTGTTCTTTTTGCCTTCTTCAAATGATTGTAACATTACTTGAGTAATCGCTCCCTGTAAAATTACCATGAAATTGATTGTGATGAGTCATGTGATTTCAATACACATTCACAATGTTTCCCATTAATTATTCAATATATATACTGTGATGAAATGGTGGTTGTTATTTGTATCTCCATACAGACAGATGGACAAACACCTTTAGAGCAGTGACTTATACATGAATATTGAAGTGGAATTATTACTCAGTTGTATGCTTTGATGACATAGAATAAACCGTAGGACCCAACATGCATAGATTGTGGTGTGGATTTCTTGGGCAGCACCATAGTATATTGTTGGCATGTATGGATGGGGGGGGGGGGGGGGTGGGGAGGAGAAAAGGGATACGTTAAAAATTTACAAACTTAGCCCACTAAATTGAGATATTCTGTTGTGGTATGCTTTTCTTTGTTCAAAACTCTGTCATGTTTAAAAAAGTAGTCTTGTTTTGAAAACAATTTTATAAACCCTTGTCAAACAGCATCGAAAAAACTAAAACAAGGGGTAACAAACTTGCTAAGCCCTAGTAGTATATCATACTTATATGTGCTTATTTGTAAACTCACCACAGTCCTTTACAGGGTTATTCACTACGTGTACCATTTACACTATGTGTACTATGTGTACCGTGCACTACATGTGTACTATGTGCACATGTGTACTATGTGCACTACATGTGTACCGTGCACTGTACACTATGTGCACTGTGTACTATGTGTACCGTGCACTACATGTGTACCGTGCACAACATGTGTACCGTGCACTACATGTGTACCGTGCACAACATGTGTACCGTGCACAACATGTGTACCATGTGCACTATGTGCACTTCATGTGTACTGTGCACTGTACACTATGTGTACCGTGTACTATGTGTACCATGCACTACATGTGTACTATGTGCACATGTGTACCATGTACACTACATGTGTACCGTGCACTACATGTGGACTATGTGCACTACATGTGTACCGTACACTATGTGTTCTGTGTACTATGTGCATGCCAGTACGAAAAAGCAAGAGGGGAAGTAGAACATTATCAAGATAAAATTTGCTTCATCTCAATTTTTGGGACCTTGTGTATATGTTAGAATGGATGCTAACAAAAGTAAAGAGAACTCATATTTACATGACTGTGGAAGAAATAAATGCTTCACTGGAATTCAAATCGTTAACAGGGGTATTTGAAATTAAAGCAGTTGTCTCCATATTCTCACTCCATGCCTCCTTGATTTGTTTGTCATGTGAATGTATTAACCATTTTAATTAGGTTCCTGTAGTCGTCTTGGATATCTGTATATTAGAAAAACTCCCCTCTTCCCCTCCCACTTCACCTGCCCCTCCCTCAGTACACCATTATTCTACTGGTGTCCTTTCTGCGCATCTCTGCTTAAAAACCATTGACGTTGATGTCACAAGTCTACATACGAGGTGAATGTCATTTCCCCTACTCCCCTCCTCCATGGGTGAATGTAATTCCCCTTCCCCCATCTCCCATGGAGTGAATGTAATTTCCCCTTCCCCCATCTCCCATGGAGTGAATTTAATTTCCCCTTCTCCCATCCCTCATGGGTGAATCAGGTAGGGAGGAAAGAGTGTGCTTAAAGATACCTGTCAGGGCGTCAAGGTCTATTTATACAATTATCGGCAAGAATAGGCAGTGGCTCTCATATAGTATATATCCAATACATTGTCCCATAATGATAGAAAGAAACAAGAATTATGTAAAATAGAACGGTGAAGTAGTCCTCATTTAATAGTTTGAATAGCTTCTACATCATTAGCTCATTGTTTATGCATGACCATGGTTGTGACACTTATCATTTGATTATTTACCTGGAGAGTAGTATACCATGATGTTATTTGTCTTTTGCAGGTCCACGGAGGAAATTTTTGCACTATTTATATCCATAGCTTTCACGGTGGACGCCCTGAAAGACTTGACACACAGTAAGTTCAACTCTTTTAATTACCAGAATTTATGCCAAATATGTAATTACCATCTGTCGTAAAGGTGAAAGTTGGAATGTAGACCCATATATTTTTTCCTAGTTGTTTGAAAAGTTAATTCATGATTGGCATACCTTAATTTATTCTTGATGTACCACAAAGTGAATCATTCTGTCCTCAAAATTGCTAGATTTTCCAATATTTGGTCACTTACAAATGAATCTATTTTAGTTATCTCCAGCCTCATCAAAGATTGTTTCGTCACTAATGAGATCATTTTGATGGTTAATTGAGAACTTCTGTAGAAAAGACTTTTTGAAAACATTTGATACACGGTAACATTTATTCTGTATCGTATGGTCTGTAATATTCACAACCGCATATTATCATCACTTGCTAAGGATTTTTTTCTTTTCCTTTTTTGATTTGCCAGTAAGTAAATTTTAGCTGTATAAATCATAAATGTGCCATATGCCACCCCCATAAAGGGCCTCAGTCTCTAAGCCGGCTCCCTGAAGTAGTTTCATGGTTTACGGAGATATCTGCGTAGCAGCCAAACTTGAAAAATCTTATATAACAACCTTGAACCCTTGCCCGTGTCCGCTGGGTAATTGTTGTGAACAACAGGTCACTAATGTTTCGCCGTGGTATGTTAACATGGTGACAGCGGATCTAAGATGTGTAGGCTTCTGTCTGTAGTTGTTTATTATTAACTTACTGACAAACAAACTGGTGTTGGCATGTGTCCAACTTTGTCAGGGCTGTATGTTGGCTTTTAAATGAACCGTGCATGTAGCTGGATATTATTACATTCTCTGTCTGTATATTCCTACATGCACAAAAATAAGTAAAGCATTATTACTTTTTAGGCAAGATGTAGATGTCTGACAATTCAAAACATTTTGTATCAAATTTTGAGGGTTTTCAAGATCGATAGATAGATGCCTTGTCAGGAGACAAAAGTATTTTAAAGAGCTCCTGTTGGGGCTGATTTTCTTTTCCCAATCCCTTTAAAGCAAAAGTTGATTATTATTTGAGTTCCTAATTAAGTGTCAGGGATGTTTTTACTGTGAGCCCAGTCTTAAAAAAAAAATCTGTCCAAAATGCAAGCTGTTTTAGTTTTAATTTTGTATGTAAACAGGTTATTGAAACCTCCACATATGCAGTTCAGTTAAGACTTTATCCTCAACAGGTTCAAGTTGAAGCCACAATTGCAATTAATCTGAGATTTTTGTTTCCAAGCGATTAATCCTGTCAAATTGGCTTGAAATATCTGCTCAAGTTTAATTTTCAAATGAGGAAAATTAAGCATTCATTTCGGTTATCAATGAGACAGACACGAAAATCTCTGCATGATTGACAAAATTAATTTATTTGTCACGATGAAATGAAGTTTGAGTGAAAACTGGGAAAACGCACCTCAACTTGTAATCACATGTGTTGCAAGTGATTTGCAAGTGATACATTTCTGAAACATAATCGAAAACACCAAATGTACACAATGTAGATTTAATTGGATGATTTCCAACATAAAAGTTAAACTATATATGTGACAGAATTATTGTTCTTTAAACTGGAACTATCTACATTATGCATAATTGAAAGATTTATCCAGCTAATTAAATGTTTCTCTGCTGTATGTGTATTACCTGAAAATATCCTCAGAGCTTGTGGTAAACTTATAAACATAAAGATGTTGTTGCAAACACTGTTAAATTCCAAGAAAAAAAAACAAACAAAAAACACCTGTCCGCTTTTATAATATTTCACAGATCTTTTCCATTTCCACCTAACATACCAAGTTTGCCCTCGAAAAACGGAATATAGATTCAGAAAAAAACTCGCCTGACTCAAATGTTACCTTTCTTGTTAGACTTTGAAATGTCAACACTAAATTGTTGCCTAAAGCCATCCTTAAGGGTTGCTTTTGCTTTTGGTAAAAAAATACAAAAAAAAACTTCCAGCTTTTCTGTAATACTCTTTATATATACATACTCACGGATAGATGGATTGATAGCATTTCCGTGATGCAAAAATTAAGGAAAAAAGAAGAAAAAAAACTATAAAAAAAGAAGAAGAATAAAGAAAGTACAGCTGCAGCTTAGCCTTGCTGGCTTTACTGTCTGTCTCTAACATGAATTAGGTGAATAGCTATGCACAATTAGGAAATAAATGAATGAATCAAAGAGAGAAGTCATGCCAACTGATTTCGTGACAGCGCAATCCACTAAATCAAGATGGGATCTCGACATATTGATAATTGCAGGGACGTAATAAGCAGGGCGATGATGTAGATTTCAACAGTACCGGGCTCTCCCGTGCGTGCTCTTTTGTCTTAAGGAATAAATTATGCAACGTAGAAATATAATAGTAGTAAATTATGCAACGTAGAAATATAATAGTAGTAAATTATGCAACATAGAAATATAATAGTAGTAAATTATGCATCGTAGAAATATAATAGTAGTAAATTATGCACCATAGAAATGTAAGTAGTAAATTTTGCAACGTAGAAATATAATAGTAGTAAATTATGTAACATAGAAAAATATTTATCGTAAATTATGCACCATTGAAATATATTTATAGTAAATTATACACCATAGAAATATTAAGAGTAAAATTATGCAACATAGATTTATATTAAGAGTAAAATTATGCACCATAGAAATATAAGAGTAAATTATGCACCATAGAAATATAAGAGTAAATTATGCATAATAGATACAATGGTACGTTGTGCTATCCAACAGTAAGTGGTTAATTGACCCATGCTTTTATTTTAAGGAATAAATTAAACACCATAGAAATATATCAGTAGTGGGTAATGGAATCCAACTATATGAGGTTTTCCCATACCTTTGCTTAAGAAAGAAATTATGCACCATAGAAGTCTATTTAGAGATACCTTTATATGTTATGGAAAACTTTGCCTCCTGAATTTGTTCAGAATATTTCAGAGGGAATGAATGATGTTTACATATGGTTTGAGATCAAAATAGAGAACTATCCACTAGTAAACATACACTAAAATTTCACAAGTTTATTATTTTTTCCGTCGGAACACTCAACAAAACCAATAAAGCACCTTGTCATAAACAAATCTTTTATTCCCATTTAAAATGTACAACTGAATAAGTAAATAAAAGGATGACAGACAAAATCTTGCAAAAAAAATTTCATTTTCACCAAACCTGGAATTTATTGTTCATTGAGTCATAACAAATAATATGTCACCTTTCAAGGATAATAGCAGAAATATGAAATAACAAGAAGAGCCATAGAAAACGAGAGCAGTTTGCGGAAGGACGGTTTGCCTTGACTAGAGGCATGTCTGTTGCAATCATGCAATATTTCCTAAAAATCCCTTTGCAATTAAGCTTGAGTTCAGATAAGATATAAAGACTGAGGGTTTTAATGCAGCAGCCCTTTGTCCTTCAAATAGTTAGTGTCACATCCTCTGTAGCCATGGAATTCAGGTTTCAACATTTTCCTAGCATTTCAATTCCAGATATACAGGCTACATGTTTTATAATTTGTATGTATATGAATGGGAACTTTTTTCACCTGTGCCCTACCCAACAGATCCATTTAGAAATAAAGACCCAATCTTTCAAAGAAGAAAGTTTATTTTTGCAACAATTACTCAAAATGGCAGGTTGAATTATAAAAATTGTATTTTCTATAAACTTTTCTATGGTAAACTGAGGTTGCTGTATACACAAGTACACAACCCTGCAGAGCTTTTTAAAGAACAGAGTTACTTCTCAGGAATAAACTGGTTTGGATTATAGCAGCATGAATGGTATGTCACTGCTCAGTCTTGCTACCAAAGGTTTTCAGTAGTCAAATTGCTGAGTAACCAACATTGCACTATTGTTTGTTATCATAATTATGGCTATGACAAATTCTTGACATACCATATCTTATCATCTTTTGTCCAGGGGAGGCGGGTGAGAATGGGGGGGGGGGGATGTGTGGAGGTTAGGATATATCATGGTAATGTAGAGAAAGTGAGTAATGTAATAATTATGTAAATAATGGCATAAAGCCCTCACAGGCCAAACTACACAGTCCCATGGAGGGCCGTGGCTCTGGGTCGAACAGGAAGACCACTCCCTCAAGGAGGATGCATACCTTTACTAGGCAATGCCTATCAGTACAACCCTGCAATAAATTGAACGAATGATAACTAATCATGTTCTAAATAATCTACACAATATCTACACAATGTGGGTGGAATACGTAACACAATACAATTATTACGTACACAATAAACAGTTTCCACAAATCCACCTTTCCATACATTATGCTTAAACCCCTTGACAAAGTTATATACTATTAGCCTATTGGTCAATTTTCATTACAAGAAAATAATTATTTCCTTATACTTTACCTACATCTCCAAGGGACAAATATACTGTCACCACTTTTCAATTTAGTTTACCTCACACGTGTTAATATAATTTGCCTAAGAAGACATTGCAAAATGTTTTACTGATCACTTTAATCACATGGACTGATTTAGACCGCTAATTGTTTACTTTACATAAATACGAACATACAATATAATTTAATTAAATACAAAATACTGAAGCCAACTTACCAGCAGAACTCTTCTTTAAACCTGCTTTCCCTCGAGACCATCCGCTCACAGAGGTTGCATAAATTCTATGTATGTATATTAGATCCTCCTGCAAGCAGGAACTCGCGAAGAAGCCTCATTTGGCTTATCAAAGCCGCAAGCTGACCGAAGTCAGTCTCTGGCATTCATATTTAACGTCCATGATTATGAATTGTTAATTGTCAACAACTCTGTAACTGGACGACATACATTAATCTGGGAGTGACTCGAACCGTCCCCTGCCCTTTAGCTAAACTAAAACCCTTTGCTTGTTATCATGATAATTCACTTGGCATGTACACACAAAGCCTTTGTTAACAAACTTAGGGAATTTACAATACAATACTGACCAGTGGCTATGTTCTCATCCCAAATACAACATACACAGACAAACCTATTATACCCCTGCATTGACTGAACTTGTGACAATAGCCATATTCCATTCTCCACTAATTTCATAGATGTATCTAGTTTAGTATGTGTTGGTATTTGTATTCTTGAAAAGGAACAGACATTCCTGAGGTGTTTAGAAAATGCTATGAGATCAATTAATAACTAAATGCAACAAACTAACCAAAAGAATTTGCTTGTATTATTTCTAAACATAAAATGTTTATAATACTAACAAAACCAGTCTTTATCTACTCGCTTTAACTAATGAAGACTCACTTTACATATGTGATGTCATGTGTAAAAGCCTTAACCTACTTTACAGCTAGATATATATCCAGCTAGATTTTGAACCTTTTAAGAAAAATAGAATTTCATGACGACAATTACCTGAGAATAATATATCAACACTTACATAAGTGTGATAAGTAATTACCATCCATTTCAATAACCTTCCTTTTTTCCGCTTGAATCGTAAATCTTGAGATTGTCGCGTTGTTAGGTAAGGAATGACACTACCATCATCAGCATCATAGGTTTTGGCATTGAAATAATTGCCATAACTAAAAAGTAAGGAAAATTTTAGGTTGCTATATTATCTTTTTTATTATATGTCTATATTTCTAGGCTTAGAAATAACTTTGTGAGATTGCTAGGCTATATAGTGTAACACCATCTTTTAGTTGCTTCAAATATTTCCTTATTTCTTGACAAGTGTCCAAGCATATAGTATTTGGCAATGATATGCATCATGATATATATATAAGCATGAATAATTCATGACTTGATACAATATATTTACAGAATTGAGTCTAGTTTATACCATTCGGGGGGGGGGGACTGTTTGTTGATGTTGATCTTAAGGAACATTAAATATGAATTTAATCGACACCCTGCAAAAATACAAGAGTCAATCAATGTTGTTGAAAATGCTGCGTTGCAAGACAGATATTTCTTAAGATCAATTCAGGTACAGGAAAATATAAATACTATCGCTCAAATCCTCCTCGTCCCCCACCCCCCCCCCCCAATAAAAAACAATTTTCAGTTTGAATACCAGTAACCATCATTTGATTTTCTAACATACTATACAGGGATACAGATGAGCATTAATGCCATATTAATGTTTCTACATTGCTGTGGTAATATTTTTCTTTTAAATTCCTTCAATGTTTTTCCATATGTTTTTCAGATTTCAAAATGAATTACTATGAAGATGCCTGCAGCAATACTACTCTATACAACACATCTACTCAAGATGGGTCCCTGGAATGCTTGAAGGAAAACAGTCTCCTCTACGCCATTCTCATGTTTGGTACCCTTTGGCTGGGAGTGACTCTTTATAACTTCACAAAGAGGTATTAAAAATATTCATTTTTGATCCCCACAAAAGTAAATGACTAACTTTTCAAAAATAGCCCAAATAGGGTGAGTCGTGTGGTTTGTAAATCTCAGTCACTATATAGACCCTTTTAAAAATAATCATGAAAGAAATGATGAAAAAAAGGATCAGAATTGGCCTCCTCTTGAAAGTCAGCATTCCTTGATTTGTGTGTTGTGTTATTAATGAGTCATATCTCAAAAGAGGCATTGTATTTGCTTGAAGGGTATTATAGCCTCATGGTCTGTAATTAAGCTAACATTAGTTGAAAGCTTTTAATTGTCAGCCTGGAATGTGGGTCATTGAACAGCATGCTAAAGACGAAGGGGGAGGGGGAGAAAGGGGGGGTGTGGAGGTTTTCAAAAAGAAAAGAAAAGGAAAATCAAATACAGTAAGTTATGTGTTCTTTGCAGCAGATTCTGGTTGCTAGCCTTCCTACTTAACCGTTAAGACTTGTGGGTTATTAGAAGGGCTGAACTGGCTATTTTCAGTAATACAGCTCCTTCATCTAGTACGATTTCACATACATTCAAGTGGACACTTGAACCTTTTGCTTTATACTTTGTGATGCAGAATCAGTCCTTCAGCATTTTCAGTTTATTTCATTTTCTTTATGCGCATCTTAAACACTGAAGGATGTTTTCCTATTAGACATGAAAGTATGCCATGGGGTGAGAAGTTCACAAGAGTTTATATGAAATCTCTTGGCTAAATGATCCTGTTATTGGAGATTTAGGGATGTGTCTCGCGCCTCGTACATCTCAAAATCCCCCAGCCTCTCTTGAGTCGAACATATCCTGTGAGGTGTTATTCCTCTGAGAAGATTAGAAAGTATTTTGTGCCTTCAGGAAACAAATACAGAGCATTAAAACTGATTCACTGAAAAAGAAAAAGGAGAGAAAAAAAAAGTTAGCTTGATATAATGAAAGCAAAATGGCAGAACTGTCCATCTGTATGATACATAGCAAATCTAGACGAGTGTATAATAGGCTCACTACTCTATATCATTGAACGAAGGTACTGAGTGATTGGCATTGGGATGTCCCTATATTTATTGAAAGTATGAATTATAGATGAGATTTGAGAGTTCAGATAAGTTTCTTTATTTACAATAAACATATCTTTATGAGGGTTATATTTACAGACAAAAAAGAATATTAAGTGAAAGAAAAAATAAGGATGGTTGAAAAATAGAATTTATTTTTCAGTCATCCTGCATGTTTTGTTAATTGGTTGGGATTGAGACCCAATCTCAAATTAGTCTTGTTTTATTCTCTAATTAGTCCTGTTTTATTCTCTAATTAGTCCTGTTTTACATCTTACAACAGCTTTTGGAGCGTGTGATTTTCACCAAACCTACCGAGCATTATTAAAAAAGAGGTAGCACTTTGACTTGATGACAATACGACACCAACGTAGCTTTCATCATCACATGAATGTTAGATATCTCTAGTAATTAAAGATTCCACTCAACTCCACAAGATCTGCTACATCGTTGTAATAATGATCACTCGCAAATTGCACTTGAAACCAGAGATGTCAACACTTTCTTTTAACTATTCTTTGTATTTGTCACAAACTTTTGATTTGTGAGGCTACATGAGCCGAACGACAATGTTCTTAGGCAATTTTTGCAATGTTTGAAGCAATTTTAGTATTTCATCAAACATTAACCAAAGTCAACTCCATCACGCACTGCTTGTCACAAAGTTTTTTTTTTAGTCTTTTATAAAACTTTGAACACTTTATTTTTTGTGCTAGGTAGAATAACTGTCATTCTGATGATATTTATGGTGAGATAACAAGTTGAAGTTAGCTAGGTCTCAGTATTGAAGCTAGTGTGGTTATAAGTACATTGTTGCACCGTTCATTGCTGAACTAAAACAAAGTGTTAAATTTATTGAGATGGTCAAACTGATATTACTTGGTTTGAATGGTTAAAAGGTGCAAGCTTATCTTAGAAGCAGGAAAAAAGAGAATTTCTATCGCTCAACAGATACCGTGACTTTATTGCGATTTGCTTTGCCTAATTTTATACCTTTTGGGACTTTCATACTAATGATTTGTGACAGCTAGGTGATTTCATTGCTTTTAAACTTGTTTTTCATTTATATAGTTCACTCAGGACTAGTATATGTCAGTTAATAAATCATGTTGCTCTAAGTGCATGTTTGCATGTAACGTACAGGACTAAAGACAAAAATTTCTATTGAAAATGGAAAAAAAGCTTTTCTGATCTCAAATAAGCACAATTTGGGTGTTCATTTTATTTGGTATTTTCTTTATTCTTATTATTTTGTTAGCTTTCAAAGTAATGATAGATGACAGAGAAAAATATGGATTGGCTGCTATCTTCTTTATTATAACAAAGAGAAGCAACTCACTAAATACGGCAACAAATGAATAGAAGATGACGTTTTAGCCAACGATATAAACAAGAACTATAAAGTAGAGAGGCTTGCATGGCCAACATTTCCCTTCGATGTGAATATCATGATCACTTTCAGTCACAAGATAAATTTGACTGATACAGGATTGGTAGAATCTAATTACGTGGTGTTCCCTGCGGAGTATTGAGAGTGACATTTCTCAGTGACTGATGAACAGCAGGACTCTAGTAGGAGTAGCCGACTCAAGATGGCTCGATCATAGACCCTTGTTCGTCACTCTCTATTGATTCAAATATCTCTAAATGAATATTGATGTTGAATTTAACATCCTTCTACATAATTACTATTTGTAAGAGTGAGGATCAGGTGATGTTATATTGCACATTTTATCAGTGGCGGAGCTAGGGGTATTGGTCAGGGGGCGCGAGAATGGTCTGTAGGGGCGCTTTCGACACTATCTAAGCAGAGCGCCACCATTGGTTGGCGCGGAGCGTACAGAATTTTTTGGAGTAAAGATACACTCTAGATCGCCGGAAATGACCCTTTCCGGGCCTTGCTAATTTGCAGATAAACGAAGAATAAATAGGTGTTATCGCCATTTTGTCAGAA